>CAUYUJ010015868.1:290921-303421 GCA_963575745.1 Prorocentrum cordatum
ATGGCCCAACGCCTGAAACTTGGCGAAAATGCCAATGTGAATTTGCAACGCCCGGGTCTCATGGGACAGCGGGCGACGACCAACGACGGGAGACGGACGACGACGACGACGACGAATGGACGGAGGATGGCGGCGGCGGCGGCGACGACGACGACAATGCCTAACGACGGGGGACGGCGACGACGACGGCGACAACGACCACGACGACGACGACGCCGCCGACGGCGACGACGCCGACAACGCCGACGACAACGACGACGACGCCGACGACGCAGACGACTCCGACGTCGACGCCGACGCCGACGCCGACGCGGCCGCGGCCGCCGCCGCCGCCGCCGCCGCCGCCGACGACGACGACGGCCACGACGACGACGACGACGACGACGACGACGACGACGACGACGACGACGACGACGACGACGACGACGACGACGACGACGACGACGACGACTGGCGGCAAACGGCCCCCCAGCGGCGTCCTTCGATCAGCGCCCTGGAGCCCTGAGGGCGCAGGTCCTCC
This sequence comes from Prorocentrum cordatum, assembly GCA_963575745.1. Classification (NCBI taxonomy): domain Eukaryota; class Dinophyceae; order Prorocentrales; family Prorocentraceae; genus Prorocentrum; species Prorocentrum cordatum. The sequence goes on from CAUYUJ010015868.1 coordinate 291,442, forward strand.
CCAAGGGGGGCCCCGAGCGCTCGTGTCGTTTTGTCGGGGCTGAAGGCACCGCGCCCGACGAGGGAGAGGAGGACAGAGGAGGGGTAGGAGGCGGAGGAATGGGAGGAGGAGGAGTAGGAGGAGCAGGAGGAGTAGGAGGAGGAGGAGGAAGAGGAGGATGATGAGGAGGAGGAGAAGGATGAGGAGGAGGAGGAGGAGGAGAGGAGGAGATGAGGAAGAGGAGAAGGAGGAGGAGGAGGAGGAGGAGGAGGAGGAGGAGGAGGAGAAGCAGGAGGAGGAGGACGAGAAGGTGGAGGTAGAGGTGGAGGAGGAAGGGGGGGGAAAAGGAGGAGGAAGAGGAGGAGGACGAGAAGGTGGAGGTAGAGGTGGAGGAGGAGGGGGGAGGAGAAGGACGAGAAGGTGGAGGAGGAGGATGAAGGAGGTGGAGGAGGAGGTGGTGGAGGTGGTGGAGGCGGCGGCGGCGGCGGAGCGATATCGGGCCGAATGTCTCGTTCAAGACCACATAGCAGAGCTCGCGAGCACCTGTAGCTACGTGCGACCTATCGTGCGCATTAAATGCGGGTGAACGACAGCCCCCCCTCCAGGCGAGGGGGGCCCCAAGTTGTCCTTGCTCGACCCCGGGATCGGGCACAAAAAAGGAGGAAACAAAAAAAAACAGAAGGCCTCAGGAGGCCAGGCCGATGGGCCCGAATCAAAATCTCAAAGCATACGCAACTAGGTCTTTGAAAGATCGAGAGGAGGAAGGAGGTCTCGAAGGAGGACGAGGGGGGGACACAAGGAGGCAGCGGCGGCGGCGACACGGGTGGCTTCCTGGGACGCGGACGCGGGCATCACGTGCTCTACTAACTCACCTGGCCTTGAAACTCCAGTCGGCAACCCCACCAGAGAAGCAGGCCTCGTCGTCTGGCTCCCCGTACCTGTCCCCCCCGCCGCCGTCGAGGAGACTGATCTCATTGACATCTGCAGACTCGGCCTGGTCATCTGAAAACTCGAACTGCTTGGTTCCTTCACTGATGCAAGTATTGGCTGCACGACGCCTTCTCATCCTGCAGCTTGTGCGAAACTGACGCGACGCTCGGCGAGATGCCCTCCTCATCCTGCCTCGGCGCCCTTGTACTGGCGCCTCTGATGCTGACGCCTTGCGATCTGACAGCCTCCGATCCAGCTATACCTGGCGGCCGCGATGCCCGAACAGGCCTCGAGGGGCAGCCAGTCGGGACTTGCGTTCCAAGAGTGGCGACGAAACCTGGGGGGTGGCCGTCCAGCTTTTCCCCCCAGGATTTTGCGGTCTGACAACTTCGAATCCAGCTATTCGTGACAACGGCGATGCCCGAACTGGCCTCGAGGCGCAGCCAGGCGGGACTTGCGCTCTGACGCCTACAGCTCGAGCTCGTCCAGCGCGACCTGCATCAGCCTCTCCGAGTGCGACCTCGGAGCCAGCCCTGGTCGTGCCCACCCCCCGAGCTGCACGAGGCACTCCTGGAACGAGCGCTGCACCTCCGCATCCGCGAGCGAGAACACCACCTTCGCCACTCCCTTCTTGAACGCGCTGCTCACTCTGAACCCTTTGATCACCATGGCGAGGTCCGCCACCGACTGCATCGCGCTCAGCGTGCCAAAGTGCTCGGCCCACTCCTTCGCGTTGCGGTGCCCCACCTTGTCGCCCATGTCCACGATCTTCTTCGCCGCTACCGGGAATATCTGCACGCATGCTGGGCCCATCTGCACTTCGGGCAACGGCTTGCCCGCGCCCCGCTGGTGCTCGCCCCTCATCCGAGCCGCCTCCGACGCATGCGCCCTGCCCGCCTGGAAGCCCGCCTTGATCACCTCCTCCTCCTCGTCCATCGTGATAGTGACGAACTCCGCCGCTAGAACCATTCTGATGTTGAAGCTGTTGCCCAGGACCGCCCTCGTGAGAACGGGGAACAGCTTGGCGCACATCTGGAGGTCCATCGGCGGCAACTTGTCCAGAGCGTCCGCTGGGAGGCCGTAGTTCCTGCCAGTCCCCCTCCGAGTGTCGCCGGTCGCCGCCCGCCCCCCTGCGAGCAGAGCTGGGGCAGCCTCGCGCCTCGGGCCGTTCGCGACTCCCGCTGCTGCTGCGGGGCCTGCCGAACGCCTCCTGCGGGTGGCTGGCTGCGCCTGGCGCCGCGCCCTCGGGAAACGTGTGCCGAGCCAGAGCGGCCCCTGCGCGAGCCTGGCTTGCCGCCGCCGTGCGATCTCGACCTGTGGGCCGCCGCCTCGAGTGCCTCGGCTCCCAGACGGTGCATCAGGTCTACGACAGGCGAGCGGAACACGAGGCGCGTGGTGGCGGAGGTGCTGGTACAGGGCAGCTCGATCCTCAAAAGGCTCCGTGCGGTTGCAGCACATCTCATGGGCCCCAACAGTCTGACTTCCGGAAAAAAAAAAAAACATCTCCCTCGTCATATCGGCCAAGGGACAATGCAAGCTCTCGGGCTCCAAGACGGGGTGCATGACGGGCGCGACATTCGGGGGGCAACGTCCACGCAGCACCGCTTGGACCGCACGTTCTTGGGCAATCCTCCTAGTGCGAAACCTCTGGCCACAAAAGATGCACTCGTTGGTCACGATGAGGGAGTGCATCGTTGACCGACAAGAATGTCCCCCAGCTTTCGAGAACCTTTGATGGGCAAGAAGCGCACGTTTGGTCGTGAAGATCCCCCCGCAGACCGTCCCCTCAGAGTTCGGCAGATCGCACCTCCAAGTTGTAGCCTGTTGCGGGGCCTCAAGAGCACCTTCAGGATCCTCAGACACCTCGGGGGGACCGTAGAGACCCACAGGAGGAGGTATCGCCACCGTCATCGTCGACGCTCGAAGAAGTCCAGGGTCTAACGCCAGCAACTGCCCCCTCAAATCAGGATCCATAAACAGGGCCCGCGCGCACAGCCTCATGCGGAGCTCCTCCGAGGGCCCCGTGAACAGCCAGTTCTCCAGGAGCTCAGCCCCCGCCTTCTGCACCAGGGTGAGGACATCAAGCGCGAAACGCTTCGCGTGTGTTTGCTCTCTCATGCAACGGGCCCTTCTCAGACAGGGTGGGCTGATCATCGGGCGGCAGTTGTCCGAAGATCGATCCGAGCTCCTGTGGGAGGCGCTCAGGATGACGAATCCAACGCTGATGCTGCCGCAATCGACGCACGCGAAGCTCGACACCAGCAGGGGCGACTCCGACTCGACGAAAGACCATGATATCCGACTGCGCGCGGTAGCGAACGACAACCTGCCCCTGTTCATCACGCACAGTGTTCCCCTCCTCATCCTTCACCTCCACCTTCTGGCACGCGCCCCCTCCCAAAATCTTCCTGGCGAACCCGATGAGGACCCGATCCAGCTTGAGCACCTGAGCCTCTGAGAGCGCCAACGTCGCGAGCCCCGAGAGCAACGCGCCCTGGACCACGGCTCCGAACACTATGCGAGTGAACTTCCAGGCGCGGTTCCTGGCCCAGAACTTCCCTCTGGAGTAGCACCCACGACGACACGCCTGAATCCGCCTCTGGAGTTCCCCCTGGGCGCCCCCATTCACCGCAGTCTGGATGCCCAACGCGAGGTTGTCAAACTGCACGGTGCCAGGGAGACGAGTGCGCCCCCCAAACACGGCGGCGTTGTACTCCTTGGCCCCCACCCCGACGAATGATGGTGACACGTAGCTTGTCCCAGCATTGTGAGACTATCCATCCTTATCGAGTGAATTCCGAAGGTGAGCGTGCGCGTGCTCCAGGGTGTACTGTGCGTTCTTGGCCGACGTCACCACATGCGTCTTGTTCGTGCCATCAGCATAGATCCGACGCGACAGGTCCACAGGGCGCCGGAGGATCGGGACCCACGCCGCGCGCAGGGCCTCACTGGGCCGCAGAATACGATCAGGGCCAGCAGGCGGCGACGGAGGCACCAGCTCCTGCTCCAGCCACTCCGTGTAGGTGGGTGGCCGAGGGGGGGGGGGGTCGTCCGTGCCACGTCTGGTCGCGGAGCAAGTCCATCCACTGTTGAACAGGCCGTCGGAACGTCCGCGCGAAGAACACCGCCGCAGGGCTGTCGCCCATGAAAGCGCCACACAAGCTATGCATCGTCTGCTCCCCGTCGACCCCCCTGATCGTGAAGGTGCTGCTCTCATGGCGCTGATGAAATCAACGCTGCGTGTCTGCCTGGATCGAGGCCTCCACCGTCTCCCGCAATGACTCACATGTCGAGCATCCGAAGGCATTGGCCACGTCCTCCTTCGCCGTCACCGCCGACACCGCCAACCCACGAAGCCGCCCTAGAAACACTTTTTGACATATGAGCGCCCCGCCCCGACTACGACCGACATGATGGCCGCGCTCGCGATCGGGGATCTCATCAGCTCGACCTCGCTGCAGTTGCCCTCTGAACCACAGCACGCCCATGCGACATAATCCATGGATATAGCGCCGCGCCGCGAAGCCAGCCTTGTTGCGATGCTTATCCAACCCCGTCGCTCGAGAATGATGCCACATAACTGGAACACGATGCACTCTACGAATATGATGCAATTATCTTCTGCAACGCCTTCAGACTACGATCGTTCGAAATCGACGCCGTCTCAGCCCCCGGCCCACGTCGGTCTCCCGCAAGCCTATGACGAGCAACGTACTCCGCGCGACCTCGGGGACGATGGTCACCTTCCCCAGCCCCCTCCCCATCCTCGTCACCTCGAGCCTCTCGACGTGGGCGACGGCGCGCGCCGTCGAACCTGCGAAGCGGGTCCAGCACCATCATCATGATCTCCGCCGGGCTAGAGTGGGCAGGCGCTGCCTTCCGCCGAGGAGCCTCGGCTGCAAGCTCCTTCGCTGCCTCCACGTCATCGCGACCGAGCTCCACGTGAAGGAAGTTGTCGCTCCCGAAGGTCGGGGGCCGCGGAAGGTCTTCCAGGAGACGAGCTTGGCAGTCGGCGAAGTCCACTGGGACTGCAGCAAAGCCCCCTGAGGGGTCCGCACCACTGAAGTACTGCCTGATCTCCTCCACCCTGGGGGCGTAGGTCTCAGCTCCATTGTGCCGACGACGCTTCGGGCCACAACAACGGCCCGCAATATCATGTGCCAGGCGCCACACTTCCGCATGCCTCCTGCAAGCCCACGCCTGTTGGAGCTCTTCCACAACCTGACCGAGAGCCTCTTCCTGTCGACTTCGACGCAGATGCCGTAGCCGTCGACTGCATCCATCTGGCAAGCTGCAAGCTGGACTCCAGGTCGCCAGTGCCACGCTCACGTGCGTCACGCCGCTCGCGCAGCAACCGACTACGTTCCTGCTGAAGCTGCGCCGCCAATGGATCCACAGCGCTGCCCTTAGCAACGTGCATCTCGGCCGTGAAGTATACCATCGAAACCCACTTCTCCCAAGCACGATCAAGGGCTGACTTGTGGAGAAGAAGATCGTGAAACTCAGGAGCCTGGCTGAACTTGTCCTCGAGATCTGACATGAACTCTTGCGCTCCAGCCCCCCTCTTCAGCGCGCTCGCCAACCGGTCGAAGTCCCATCGAGTACTAGGGGGGGTGCTTTGGCCGAAATCAAAGTCATACTTCGTCTTCGCGATAAGTGGGGCATGATCACAAAGGCCCCTTTCGATCCCCGAGCTTGAGACGAAGGTTGGCCCGTCGCAGCGCAGCGCAGAAGACAATATCCTTCATCTGCCAGGCGAAGACGGCCACGAAGTCGATGCAGCTCGATGACTGGGACCCAAAATACGTGTCGCCGACGTTGTAGCACGCGGAGGCGATAGTCACCGCGTGCTTCTCGCATACTTCCAGCATCTGATCTGCCGCATACCGTTGCTCATGTCGAGCGAAGGACCCCGACGCCCGAGAGCTGATCCAGTCGACGATGTGCCCAGGGCGAACACGCCACCCGAACGAGTCGTTCAGGTCGACCCCCGGGAACAATGCCGAGCGCTTCTGAGACCACGTCAGAACCTTCTCAAGCCACTGAATGAGTAGGTCCACCGTCGCTCTGTAGCTCGCGTGCGTGGTAGCGGCCTGCACGCGCGACCCCTTCCCCTCCCGGCGCGAGCTCGGCCGAGGGGGGAAGTGCATCGCAGGAACCAGCACATCGAACCGACCCGATCGCAGACGAAATACTGCAGCACGACCTTGAAGGGCCGCATGAACAGCTGGCACGTCATACACGTCTCGCCTCTTGAACGTCCTCTTCCTCAGCAGCAGAGCAATCCCACACGCTTTGTCGACATGTCGCCCAGGCTGGTACCCGCAGCGGATGACGAAATGAAACTTCAAGTTCGAAAATACGGGCGAGCGATCTTCTGCCGCTCGCTCTCCAATACTTGTGACCGCCACAATGTCAATGAATCTGAATTCCTCCGAGAGGTCGCGCAGCCGATCCAGATCAGCATGCTGTGCGTTCCAATGAATGAACGTGAACATGCACCCCCGCAGCAACACACAGAGAAGACGGAACATGCCTGGCACGGGATGTGTGCAGTGCGCGCGCGGGGGAGCCTGCGGGGGGGGCCTGCCGCAGCGTGTGTTGTCTGCCGCGGTATCGAGGTGCTCATGCCCCAGAAGGGTGAACTCCTGAACACAGGGGGCTGGTGGTGGAGGAGGAGGAGGAGGAAGAAGGAAAAGCACTGAGCCCTGGGCGTCGCAATTTTGTTGCGCACTGGGCGGTTTCGCCCTGCTTCGGGCCCGGGACCATCACAGACCCATCCAGCTCGAGACATGCCGCAAAAAAAAACGGGGTCTTAGGGCTCTGGTCGTGGTTTGTTCGTTCCGGGTTTTTGAATTTTTGCCGCAACGTCGGAAATCAGGGGAGGAGGGAGCCTTCTGAAGAGGGAGGAGACGAATAATGGGACCGGGGGAGGTAGGCCTCCGGTCTTCTGAGAAGTTCTCTTGGCCTTCTCCGAAGACACAAAGAACTTCTAAGAAGGCGTGAGGGTCTCTGAGAAGTCCCGCCGCTGTTTGATCAGACCTGGTTCTTCTCAGTTCCCCCCCCCTCGCTCGCCGCCAATTCAGCCGAGTGACGGTCAAAAACGGGTCTTACGCGGGATGACATTACGACCTTGCGCGGCGGCTTACGCGGGCCGCCAGCGCGGCACGCTACATTGGAGACGAGGGCGCTCACGCGCGACCTTACGCGGGCGGCTTACGCGCCAATGTCGGCGCACACGAGCCCGTTTTCTTGCGTCGCTCACCTGATGGTGACGCCCGATCTTGGAGGCTTGAAAATGAGCACCAGCACCAACAAAAAGGGGGTGCGTCCGCTGGGGGAGGATGTTCCTAGATTTGGGTGTTGGTGGTAATATTTCGGCCACCTTGAAGCCCGAGTATTACCACTATCGCCGGATCATCTCCCCTCGGTGGAGGCACACCGCCCATGGCGGTACGGGGCGCGGAGGCTCTCGCATGGCGCGCGTGTGGGCTTTTCTGGGCCACCCAGCTCCGCGAATCGCGCCCCGCTGTGCGCAGCGCGCGGCTGCGCTGGGTCCGTGCGGCGTCGGCGCGCTCGGAGGACTTCGACACAGCGTCGATCGTTCAAACCTGGAACCAATCGCGGCTCCAATCGTTCAAGACTGAACTCCGTCGGGCCCTGTGGCGTTGCCGTGCCCTTCGGTGCTTCCACGTCGCTCTGCCATGCGGAGTTCAACATTAGGCGCCTCCGCCAGCGTCGCCGGCGCGCCATCGCCGCGCGAACCTGCCCTACCTGCGCGCCCCCGCGCCTTCGCGCCCATGGGGGTGGTCTGCGGTCAGGAACTGCTGCTTTTGGTTGGCGTGGCGCGGGGGCGGCGGCCCTGGCGACGCACTGTGCCCCGTGAGCGGATGGCGTGTCGCTCCACTCCGCGGGAGGCGGGGAAGTGCTCGGGACATAACGCCTGGGGGGCTGGGGAGTGATCAGAGCTTATGGTGGGCCACAACTGGCAGAGCGATGCGCTAAGCAAGAGGGCGCCGAAAACCAAAAGGGTGCCGAACACCGAACGGGCGCCGAAAACCAAAGGGGCGCCGAACACCGAAAGGGTGCCGAAGACCCAAATGGCACCGAAAGCCAAAGGAATGCCGAAAACCAAAAGGGCGCCGCAAACCAAGGGGGCGCCGAAAACCAAAATGGCGTCGAAAACCAAACGGATGTGCGACGCGCAGGCCGTATAGTCAACGCGTATGGTAAGGACGCGCAGTCAGGATGCGAGGGCCTTGGACAGCCATGTTCACGCTTTTCGAGCGGGGCTGGCTAGCTAAAGTTGCCAAGGATGGGCCGAAGGGCCATGACGCAATGTTGACCTTGGCAAATCGTTCATCCTTGCTATGCGGGTTGGCCGTAGTGCAACACTCTCCGGAAAAGAAAGCTGCACGGCGCCTCCGCGAGACAAGGATTCGGACCCCTCTCTCTCTGTCTCTCTTTTTTTTTCTTTCTCTCTCTCACTCTCTCTCTCTCTCACTCTCTTCGGAAAAGGAGGAGAAGGTGACCATACCGCTACCCTTGCCTTGTTTCCCCTTTGTGGGTCTCCTTGGAGGCCCTCGGCGACACCGCTGGATTCTCCGCGAAAGCCGGGCCAGAATGCCTCGGGAGAGGTCTGGGGAGCAGTGGTATCGGCACCTCTTGATTTCCCCATCTCTCTCTCTCTCTCGCGCACGCGGTCCGAGATGTAACCTGTGCGCGAGATGCATCGGCTGCACCAGACATGGGACCCGCAGGCAAGGATGACCTTCGGTGCGCGGCGTTCTGCCGGGCCCAGGCGATCAAGTCCAAGAGCGCGCAAGCCGCTGCCATCGCATCGCGTTCAGCGATCGGGGGGGCCTCAGTTCTCGAACGCAACGGAATGGTGGTGCCTGTCTCCAAATTGGGCAGGCACCACTCCACTGCTGTTCTAAACCCCGCGGACACCCCCGATGCCCCTAGACATCCCTGACGCGAACCAAGGCATGTCGCTACAATCAAACAACCAGCCGTTCAGCGTGTCGTTGCGCCCTGACGCGTGGATGCTGAAACAGCGCGCACGCGGCAGGCTAATCGGGCTTTGTGGCAAGCGCCCAATCCAGCGGACGGCCCTTTTTCACCCAGGCCGACCCCAGGTAAGGGTATGTTCAGGACCAATGACCAGTGGTCCCGCACCAAGGGTCACTCCGGCGAAGGGCCACCCTTACGCACAGCGGAATGTAATCCGTGCGCGACGATGGCATTATTGCCCAGCTTATAGAGGCGCGGGCCAACTTGGCCGGATGTGATCCATGTGCGAAGATGGCACTATTGCCCAGCTGGTGGAGGCGCAGGCCAAGTCCCCCCCCGAGTTCTGGACCGGCACGGCCATCGGGCCGCCGATCGGGAGCCCCGCAGCGTGGCGACCGCGGCCCTGCCTCTGGCGGCCCGGCGACTGAAAACACGGGCCGCGCCCAGGCGGGAGAGATAAGCTCTCGGGAGAGGACTGCGCGACGCGGGCGACACACTTGCCCTGAGGCGCCCCGAAGCTTACGTAGCTCCCTGGGGCCATCATGGGTGAGATTTTTCACAGGGCACCAGCTGACAGCTTGACATCTTCTTTGATGTGATTACTGTAGAATGGACGTGCCCGCTCTGAGGCCCTTTCCGTGGCGTTGGCTACTTCGCTCATCCTCTGCCACGTCCACTTGCTATTTCCCAACAGCGCCGCTCGCGCGTCTGCACGTCTCTGCGGATACACTGGCCTAGTGCCACCTCTTAAATGCAAGCGGCCCGCCCCTCCGAACATTGGTTGCTTGCCTATTGGACGATGACCGCGTAACCCCCAAATCCGAAATGGCCCCCGAGTGGGAGGCTGGATATGCTAGAGAGAGGCGATCGTGGCCTCGTGTGAAAATGCCCACGTCTCGGTCGAATACGGTGCCGCATACGGCTCGCGGACCCTAGCAATGATGAGCAAGGCTGCCAGAAAGATGGCTGCTGATGGTGCTGCGTACGGCTTCAGGTCAACATCGGCAGCACGACCAGCAGATGCCGTGGGATGAGGATGCTAGTATGGTGGCTCTGGCTACAGTCAACCCGTATAGAAAGGACGCGCGATAAGGACGCAAGGACCTTGGAAGGCTATGTCGACACTTTGCGGGCGGGGCGCGGCCAGCGAAAGCGGCCAAAGATGGGCCGAAGGGAAAGGATGCAAGGGTAATCTTGGAAAATGGCTCATCCTTCCTGTACGGGTTTGCTTTACGCCCCATTTTGCTCCTTCGCTGTGCTGTGATCTCTCGTGAGCGGCACTTCCACTGTTCCTTCCTCATCCTCCAAGGGCGAATGTCTGCGCACATTCATTGCGCATGGCTGTCCAAAGGCAACCGAGAGTAGCGAAGAGCTGCGCGGGTACAGTACCGCACCCTGCGTCCCGAAATGTGTATGTAACGAAATGTACGCCAACACATGCAAGTACTATAGAAACATTATACATGAAACCCATAAGAAATGCCGGTTTGATTGGATTCGCCTCTCGGCAGAGGTGGGCACATCCCCGAACCGAGGAGTAAACCAGCAGAAACAAAAACACGGCGCGTCTAGACGAAGGAAACATATGTGGGCGAGTTAAGCATGGCGTGCTTCATGTAGGAAGCTCTTTGCTGCCACAGGTGGCCTACTTCTCGTTCTCTTTCTCCTCGCTCTCGAGCTGCTCGCGGTATTCCACGAGGTGGGCAACGATCGCTGCGATTCCCCCCTTGGCGATGTAGTGATCCATCCACTGGCGCACGTACTCACGCTCATCGTCGCTTTCGAAGTGGGCCGGGAGGCGAAAAGGCGGCTTCCCGAGATCGTCGTTGAGGTCCATGCTGATACCCCGGAAGTGCCGCGAGAAGCGTGCCGTGCAGTCCCTGCCGCGGTGAGAGCCAAAAAAGATTTTCTTCTTCGGCAACTTGAAGATGTAACCAAAGACGCACGCGCACGCGGTGTCCGACGATTCCGCGGCCTCGCCCCGATTGGTCGCAGCTAGCTCCTCGACCGTCATCCCTGGCAGGCTCGCGAGCGGCGGCAGCAGTTCCCGCAGTGCCAACGTCTCGGCCGCAGGGACGTACGTGGGCGTGCTGGCCAAGGCACCAATGTAGGTCTCGTCAAGCCCAGCCGCCCTCGCACCAGAGACCAGGACGCCCAAGTACCGCTTCGAACAGCGGCCTTCCTCTGCTGGCTTGCGGGCACTGTACACCCACGCCTTGAAAGTGCGTCCGTCGTACGCCTGCACGTTGACTTCCGCTTTGCCATACCCTGTCGGGTGAGGGTCTGGCTTGTAACCTTCTTGTCTGTCCATCTTGTCCATGTCTTCCAGGCTGAGCTTCAAAGCCACTCCGTGCATCGGCATGGTCTTCGCCGCGAGCTCTTCTTCCGTCATTGGGCGGGCATTGCCGTAGCGCGGGTCGACAAAGTCGAGGCCCTCCTGCGAGAAGCTCATAAGCCAACCAGGGACCGATCCGCCCACGTGGTCCAGCACCTTCACCCCCTTCTTGTTCTCGACGAGGTCGACATTCATGTTGCTTCCGATGCCAAAAGACCAACAAAAACCTGCGGCGCCGCCGCCGTCGGCACCAGCCTCCTCGGCCTCGGCCATGGTGCTGAGAAGCGCTCTCTGGAGGACGGGGGACAGGGGAGCGCGTGTCGAGCCGACTGCTTGGACTCGCATACGCCTTGAACAACGGGGTGGGCATTGGCACGCAAGCGCTTTCGAGTGCAGGGGTCTGGTGCTTAGTGGGCCCTTGAAACGACAAGGGCGTTTTTTGACCGTCCCCGTTTTGCAGTTTTTTCCCGATTCCGGCTCTGGTTCCAATCCCGGGGCCGTTCCTTTGCCGTTCTCGGTCGCCGTGTTTTTTTACTGTTTCCGTTCTCAAGACCAAGGCACCTTCTTCGGAAACGGTGAAAAAAAGCCCTGCCGCTACCAGGGCCCACTAAGGTCTGGTGTCCCTCACATTTTATGGACGTGTTCGAAAACATCCTCTGCTGAGCTGCTGACCCCCAGACCGCCACCCTGGGAGGCGAGGGGACCTTTAGATCCGACCACCCC
>CAUYUJ010015868.1:305921-308236 GCA_963575745.1 Prorocentrum cordatum
CACGCACATGCGCACGCACACGCACACGCACACGCACGCGCACGCGCACACGCTTACGCACACGCACACGCACACGCACACGCACGCGCACGCGCACGCGCACGCGCACGCGCACGCGCACGCGCACGCACACGCACACGCACACGTACCCACCCAGGCACAGCCCGCCCTTGCCCCCCATCCCTGCTCTCCCCCCCTCCTCTTCCCACCCCACCCTCCTCCCCTCCATCCCTCGCTCCCTGCTGCGCAAAACCCAACCGCGGCCATCCCTGATCCACCGCCGCAGCCGCCGCATGCCGCGGGGCGCCCGACTAGCTTCGGCAGCGGTACCCTCGCAAACCAGCAGCGGAATTTTCCAGAGGGGGGGGAGAGGAGGAAGGTGAACACCATACGCGGAGTCCAGCATGGTGATGGGAGGAAGAGGGAGGGAGGTGGTTTAACTGTCGCACAGCATGCTAATGGTGGCCCCTCGCTCACTCCGAGTGCCTCCCTCTCCCTCCAATCCCGCCGCATGATCTAGGGTATTGGGTGCCAACGTCCCCCCCCATCCAGATAGGATGGGTCCCAGCGTTCCTACGCCCCACTCCCACAGAGGTTGACGACGACGACGACGACGACCACCACCACCACCACCAGCTCTGGACCTCCCCTGGAAGCCAAGGCTCCCTGCGCTGCAATGTTGCAGCCCTCCCGCTCCCTGAGGCAACCGCAGCACAACACCACGCCTACAGGGGGGTGGGGGGGGGTTCACCTCACTCACGCACACACATGACATGCACGCAAGCACGCACGCCCACCCCCCAACCACCACACCACAGCACGCCACAGGGGGGGACCCATATAGGGGTTGGGGCGGGGGGGGGGGGCGGACACCATACGCATGGGTGGGAGCGGGGGCCCAGAACCTGGAATATAGAATCGCTTCGCTCATCCCGCCTGCCCACATTGCATCACTGGCGCTATGATGTTAGCGTGCTCGTGGCTAGCGGAAGGAGGCACCCGCAGCTGAGGAAGAGGCGAGAGGGCAAGCGGGGGGTCGTCGGCAGCCTGCGAGGCTCGAAACAAGTTGAAAGCACCCGCCGCAGGTGCCGACCTTTTTTACGCACTTACACAACGGAACCGCCGCAGGTTCCCATTTTTCTCGTCCAAGCAGCGTGGGCGGGTCGCGTTGGGGCTGCGGGTGGGTCAAAGGTGGGCGCCAGGTGGTAGGTTGAAGTCGGGCCTGCCCCTCAACAATAGCCAACTAATTCGCCGGCCCAACGGGCCAGGGCGTGCTAAGATCTCCGGTACCTGGTTAACAGTATTTCTAGTTCGCGCGCGCGGGGCGGCCCCTGGGGGTCCCCGGGCGAAAAGTACCCCGGCAAGGTCCCGGCAAGTCCCCGGCAAGTCCCTGGCAAGGTCGGGTCAGAGATGCCGGAGTTCTGTTTCGGAGTCCAAGAGGGCTCCAGATCGGTCCAAGAGGGCCCCGAGAAGCTTTCTAGACGGTCCAAGAGAGGCCCGAGACGGCCAAAGATCGCCCGAAGACGCCCCAGATGGCCCCAAGACAGCCCAAGAGGCCTCCAAGACGCTCCAAGGGCCTTCCAAGAGGCCTCCGAAGAGGGCTCCAAGTTGCCAAAATCGTTGATTTTCCTTGGTTTTTACGATGTTTTTTTCCGTTCTGGCCTTTTCGCTTCCGGACGCTCCAAGGGCCCAAGAGGCCTTCAAGACTGCTCCAAGACGGCCCACGAGGCTCCCAAGACGGCCCCGGAGCGGCCCAAGACCGCCCCCCAGACGGCCCAAGTGCCGCCCAAGGCGGACCAAGAGGCCCCAAGACTGGCCCAAGAGGGGCTCAAGAAGGGAACCGAGAACTGAAAAATCGAGCCCTCCGCCCCAGAAGGCGCCCAGACCAAGACCCCGAAAGAGGCCCCAAGAGACTCTCCAAGACACCCCCAAGACAAGCCCCGAGAACTGAAAAATCGAGCCCTCCGCCCCAGAAGGCGCCCATGACCCCGAAAGAGGCCCCAAGAGACTCTCCAAGACACCCCCAAGACGCCCCAATAAGCTCCCGTGAGGCCCCAAGAGGACCAACAACGTCAGGCCCCAGGCCCCAAGAGGACCAACAAATACCGCCAAGAGCCCGCCGAAAGCCCCCCAATAGACCGTCACGAGAGCTCAGGAGGCCCCCTGGAGGCCTCCCGAGTTCTCCAAGAGGCCTAAAAAGAGGCGCCAAGAGGCCCCAAACGGCCCCACCGAGGCTCCAAGAGGCCACGAACGCGCAAGCAAACGCCTGCGATGGCACAATACGGGCCGGCGGAATGAGCGAAGCGATTAAATAA
>CAUYUJ010015869.1:0-57740 GCA_963575745.1 Prorocentrum cordatum
CCGTGGAGTCCTGGCCAGGGGCGGCCTGCGCGGGCGCGGCCACCGGGCCCCACTGGGCCTGCACCAGCTGCCAATCGATGGGGCGTTGCCCCAGCAGTTGCGGGTCCTGGCAGTTGCGGGTCCTGGCGGCGGCCTCCTGCAGCTGCTCCTCGTGGTGCGCGAGGCGGCTGTCCGCGGCGCTCCCAGCGCAGTCGGCCGCACACCTGGAGCCGGCAGCGGCGCGGCGGCGGGCCTGGCTGGCGGCCAGCGCGCTCGCCGCGGCCTCGCCCACGCGGCTCGGCGTCGGGTAGGCCACGGCGGGGACGGCCCGCTCGGCTGGCACGAACGTGGCCGCCTCTGCGCGCAGGCACGAGGCGCAGCCGGTCTGCCCACCTGAGGGCGGCACCGCAACCGCGGCCTCGAGGCGGCAGACTGCCGCGGTGAGGCTGGCCAGCTGGCCCTGGACGCCGTCGAGGATGCCGAACAGCTCCTTCTCGTCGCCGGGCCCAGCTGGCGTCCAGCCTTCGCGCCCCTGGGACTCCGACTGCTTGTACTCCGACTTCTTCTGGTTGTACTCCGAGTGGTTGTACTCAGACTGGTTGTACTCCTCGTGCCAGCTGCGCGTGTACCAGTCCTGATTGTACTGCTTCTCAGGTTGCATCAGCATGGCGACGTCCTGCACGCGCGGGGCGTGGCCTCGGCGGGCCGCGAATCCCAGCCGGCGCGCCGCCGCCTGCTGCTGTCTCAGCGTCTCCTGCGCTGGTGCTGTCTCGCCCGCGCGGGGCGGTCTCCGTGGTCTCGGCTGGCTCCAGCCGGTGTGCATCTCGTGCCACTGCTTGGCGGGCGCGGCAGCGGCGGGCCCGATGGCCGACCCGCCGCGGCGCGCGTGAGGCCCGGCCGTGGGCGGGGGGCCCAGCCGGGAGGGGCGCGATCGGCCGATCGCGATCGGTCCCCGGCCAGCCCCTCGGCCAGATGCCTTCTCCTCCTCCTCCTCCTCCTCCTCCTCCTCCTCCTCCTCCTCCTCCTCCGCCTCCCCCTCCCCATCCGTAGCCTCCACGACCGCGTCGGGAAAGAATTCCCGGAGAACCCCAAATGGGAGTCTAACTGAAAGGGGGTGGTGCAATAGAGCTGGGGCAATTCTATTGCAAATGTACTGCGCCGGAGAATTGCATTTCATGGTATATTGCAACCAAAGCGTTGCACGCGAAAATCCAGCAATACATCTGGGACCCGGAACGTACTGCACCCCCCCAATTATCGCCACCCCCTGCAGATCTACTGCACCTGATCTCTTGCACCACCCCCTTGTCGCTGGAACTCGTTTGGGGTCGACCGGATATCCACTGGAACAGAACCCGATCGACAAAAACAAAAAACCAGAGAGCCCCCCGGACCAGCCCGGGCAGCCCCGACGGCAGGACGCCCGACCCCGAACCACCCCTTGGACAACCCCGCGGGGATCCGGACAAAACCTCCCTCGGACAGGCCTCCCCGGGATCGTTCTGAATCTCTGGGTCGGCCCCGCGCGCGCGCGCCCGCGCGCGCGCGCGCGCCTCGCCTCCCGGTACTGCCACAGCCACGTCAGGCGGTGCACGCCCTGCGGAAGGGGAAGGCCAGGCCGAGCGCGCGCCGACGACGAGGAGGCCAGGGGCCTCTTGAGGGCCTCGCCTCGACCAAGGGGCCGCGGAGAGGCCGCGGAGAGGCCCGAAAGAGGCCCCCAAGGGGCCCGCACGAGGCCGGCAAGAGGCCCGCAAGAGGCCGCCAAGAGGCCGCCAAGAGGCCCCCAAGATGCCCTCCCAGATGCCCCCCAAGAGGCACCCAAGAGGCCCCCAGGAGGTCCCTGCAGCAGGAGACCCCCAAGAGGCTCCCAAAAGGCACCCTGGAGGCTTCCCCCCCCCTTCCGTCCTCGCGGAGGACTCCTCTGGGTCCCGCGACAGCGCGCTTTCAGGCCCACTCTAAAAAAAGAAAAACAGCATAAACATGAACTGGTGGCGCTTCGAGCGGATTTCTTGGCTGCGCCGGACCCCCCTTCCTGGCGCGCTCCGCGCGCCAGGGGCGGCGCCGGTGGCGCCGCCAGGGGCGCCCAGAGCCGACTCAAGAAATCCTTGCGGAGCGCCGAAAGTTGATGCTCATGCAGGTTGTTTTCTTCGATGTCGGGCCTACTCTGCGTTCGGTCAGAAGTGTTTCGCCGAGGGGGGGCGCCCGACGGGGTGCAACATGGTACAGCCTGCCACCGTCGGCGCAACTCGCCGTGTGTTGGCGCGCCCTCGGCGCGCGCGTGCCTGTGTGCGAACGGGGGTCGACGTGGGACTGATCGGCCGGAGCGAGCTGGCGCACATTACGGCAGCGAGCCATTACTTGCGCCATCGCTCGGACGTGCCTTTTTCGGTTCCGTGCGTTCTTTCTTTGCCAGGGGATCCAGGACCCTCCTCGATGGTCCCCGCCGAGACAGATGCACACGTCCGAGCGGGGCCGAGCACAGAGTATCGAGAAGGGCCCAGGACCTAGGATCGAGGATCCGAGTCTTGAGCCCCCGTGCAGCCTCGGGTGTGTCGTTCGACGCTCCAGGGGTGCCATGATCGGAGTACCTGCGGGCATGCTCCTCCCTGGTGGTCGAATGTAAGGTGCTGTCTGGTAGTGTGAGCCATTGAGTATCGTTCAACCGATCCCCCTCCCCAGCGGCGTGGCCTGGGCCCCACTGGCCGATTTACCCCCCTAGATGGGGATAGAGGCCCTTCCCTCCGGGTTTCGAGGGGTGTATCCCCAACTGGGGGGGGGTAATTTGGTGGGGGTCTCGAAAGGGATGGGATGGGAATGGGGGTCGGCTAAACGAGACTGAGCCGTAGGTGCTCCAAGCGCCCCCCCCGCTCCCAGCCACGCGCACGGTTCCCTGCGCCACCCTCCCCCGCCCTCTCGAGGCTCCCTGGGCCGCCCCCGCGCATGCCTGGGGCTCTCGAGTGCTCTCCACGGCTTCGAAGACGACCTGGGAGTCACACCAAGGCCGCCGAGATGGTCCAGCACGGCCCACCAGGAGGATGCCCACCAGCCTCCAGGAAGGCCCTAAGAGGCGCCAATAGAAGACAGAAAAATGGCATGTACATAAACTGTTGGCACTCTGCGCGGAATGCCTGGATCTGCGCAGGACCCCCCACCCTGGCGCGCGGGGCGCACCAGGGACGGCGCCGGAGGCGCCGACGGGGGGGGGGCACGCGCCGATCCGAGAAAGCCTTGCGGAGCGCCAAAAGCTTATGTTCATGGCGTTTCTTTTTCTTCTTCGAGCCAAAGGATCCCCAAGAAACCTCCAATACCTCAAAGCGGAGGCCAAGAGGCCCTCCAGAAAGGCCGCAACCTCTCAACCACCAGAGAACAGCCATGTTTTTTTCAGCATGCTGCGCTGCCTGAGCCTCTGGACTCAAGGTGATTCCAAAAGAGCCTCGGATGAGCCATCAATTACAATAGGAGCTCGACCACAAGAAAGCGTCCACAAGAAACCCAACCCCGAGACCCCAAGACGTCCACTAATGTTTGGTGTGGAAACGTCACGCGTTCCATAGCAGAACCATCGAGACCCAAGAAACCCAGGGAACCCTAGAGGCAAGCAGGATGCTTCTTGGTATGCGCCTCCACTGTAAGAACAAGCGAGCCCACTGAAAGCCTCTACCAGAGGCCGCCCAAGACGGGCACCAGGAGGGGCCCAAGCCAGCCCATGACAACACCAAGAGACGGCCTCAAAGGGTGCCTAGGGAGCCTTAGGCGGGCCCCACGGGAGCACGAGACAGACCAATGACGGCCAAGCCAACCCACCATGAGATCCTTCCGTGGCAACGCATAGGAGCCTCCCATACCATCTTGCCGGCTCTTGCGAATCGGCGCTGAATCGATGCTACATCGACGATACATCGACGCTGAATCGGCGCTAACCGACGCTACCTCATCGACTCCAAGACGCTAATCGACGCTGGCCGACGCAACATCGACGCTGAAGGCGGAAATGCCGAGGAATACAAGGCTCCCATCATTTGCGACCGTGAGAGGAGGAGGAAGAGGAGGAGCAAGAGGAGGAGGAGGAGGAGGAGGGGGAGGAGGAGGAGGAGGAGGAGGACGAGGACGAGGAGGAGAAGGCAGAGGACGAGGACGAGGAGGAGGAGGAGGAGGAGGACGAGGAGGAGCAGGAGGAGGAGGAGAGCCCCTCAAGGCATAGAAACGAGAGCTATCACATGTTGCGGCGCTCGGTGCTCGAAGCGTCGCCACGCCGAGAGCACTGCGCCGTCACGGCGGCGGGACGTGCCCAACGCAGCCGGGTGCACGAAAGCATGCACAGTGGAGGCCAGTCCACAGGAAGCCTTCCTCAGGGGAAAACAAACCTTTCCTCGCTCTTGACCGCCCTCGCTTCCAAGAGATACCAAACGATGCCAAATTGCGGCCTGTACTGGTCAGGCCGCTTGACGAGGAGGCGCGTGGTATGGCTTGGTTTTGCCTGGAAGCGAAAGCGGGGGAGGTAATTCACGCTCTGACTTCCACAAGAAACCCAACCCTGAGACCTCAGGCCGTCCGTTGATCCTTGGTGTGGAAGCGTCACGCTGTCCACAGCAAAGCCATCGAGACCCAGGCAGCCCAGGGCACCCTGGAGGCGACCTCCGTGTACTTCAGCAGCAGTGGCTGCCTCCCTGAGTATGGCTAGAAATCGAAGGCCCTGTTCGTCGCGTGGGGGCCAGCCAGTTCCCCCGCGGAAGCCCCAGCGGCACCCAGAGCGCCCGATTCACCTGGAGGCCTCCCCACAGGACCCAAAACGCTCAGACACCTGCATTCCGATCTTCAGACCCCGATCTCCGATATCGTTTTGGGTAGCAGAAGAGCTGTCCAAGAGGGGGGGGTGCAAATCATGACCGGCGGCATGTGCGCGGCCCCAGGGGGGGGGCGAGGAACGTAATAAAATAAGAAGAGACGCCATGAAATCGGGGAACTATCATGGTCCACCCCCTCTTTGCCGCTCCCGAAAAGGGGGGAAGCGCCTCGAGCAGCGGCACGGTGGCGACCAGGTGCCCCGGGGAGAGCCAGCTGGCCTGCCGGGGCGGGGGGCGAGGGCGTCCGAGCGCGCTCCTCTGCGCAGCTCGTCAATCCATGGGACGGTTGGTGGTACAACTAATGATGGTTACGACGACGACGACAACGAGGAAGAGGAGGAGGAGGATGATGGTGATGGTGATGAGGATGATGATGCTGATGATGCTGATGAGGATGATGATGAATGTGATGGTCGTAGTGGTGATGCTGATTGTGTTGTTGATGCTGATGCTGATGATTATGATGATGACGATGATGCTGATGGTGGTGGCGGTGATGGTGGTGGTGGTGGTGGTCGTCGTGACGATGATGGCGATGGTCATGATGATGTGGGAGCAGGATGAAGAGGAGGAAGAGGATGAGGAGGGGGAGGAGGAGGAGGAGGAGGAGGAGGAGGAGGAGGAGGAGGAGGAGGAAGGAGGGCAAAAAGGGCCCCAAGACTCGCTCCACCCGCTCTTTCCCCCGCTATTGAAAACATGAAAACAAGTCATCCTCCTCATCTTGCAGTCCTTTCCCCCTGCAGTAGGCGAACGCGTCGACATCGAAACCGAAAACCGACCGAACCGACCGCGAAACCGAAGCAGACCGCAAGCGACAGACCGAAAGGACGACGGACCCAAACCGACAGACAAACACCGACAGCCTACAAGGACGCAGCGGCGCAGCAACCCAACGCATCGAACCGACCGAATGCTGAGACGGCGGGGACGACGGCGGCGGCGGGCGGCGGCGACGTCGACGTCGACAGCGAGCGGTCGTCGGGTGGCGGCAATCGGCCGCGCCGGCGGCCGCGAAGGGCACACACATCATCGAGGATCGGCGGTCGAGGTCGAGGTTTTGGGGCAGCTGCGGTCCCGTCTGCGCCTCTTCGGGGCCTCCAGGGGCCTCAACAAAGACCCATCCCGTGAGTTCACCCAGGACATCGGTGGGCTGCCAGAGGCCCTCCAGAGGACCCAGGCATCCAGCGTTAAGTCGGGCACGTCCCCCTACAGGGGGAGGTTGTGCCAAAGTTCCAAAAATACTCAGAAATGTTACAACAAATGCTCAAAAATAAAAAGAATGGTCCCCCTACTAGGTTTTTAACTATTTTGAACTATTCCTTCTGGAGAATGACAGGCCCGATTTAAGTCCAGCGTCCGGAGCAAAAAACACGGCTGGCATGGTTCGCCATCTTCGCACTCTTGAGACCGACCTGCGGCCCTTCCTGACCACCAGGATCACCACAAAGCAACAGGTGCACATGTCTTTTCACAGCACGCTTCATGATATTCTTCCACTGTTTGTGCAAATATGATTTTTTGATGGGATGCTGGGGATACGGGACGCGGAAAGAATCACATTCGCCCATCCACCTTTTGCAGGTCGGCGGCATGGCTGAATTTTCGCAATCAAACAGATTCGAGGCCAAAAAGACTGGGGTCGTGAGTCCTGGGGGTTCCATAGAATACGGAAACAAATAAGACGTCTGTAACCTCACCCTTCCTATCCTCCTTCTCTTCCTCCCCTCTGCATGGAAGCCTCTGGATGGCTCGGGGATCCTCTGAAGACTATCGCGTCCCTTCCAGGAGAAAGCATCTGAAATCCTGAATACTCCCACTCATCCTGCTCCCTCCTCACCATCAAACGTCGGCCCCCGGACCTCTTCCACGGTGTGATCCGACAAAAAGGTTTCGATGCGAGTCCAGCTATCGACGAGGGCGCCGAGGTCCAAAGGTTCAAGAACGCCACGATTTGCCGAACCCTGATAATCGATCTCTTCTTGGGCAGGGCATGGGGGCCAAGCGCCCACACCGTCAGCAACTCACACCCCACTCAATCTGCTCAATCAGCACTGAAGGGCTTTGAACGCTTCTGGCATTCATTGGACCTGAGACCTCCTGGAACCTCGCGGGACCCCCCCCTCATCCATGGAACCTCTAGATGTTGCTGGAATCCCCCCTACTACCTACCAGCCCTCATTCTTCTCCTCACCCTCCTACTTCCTAATCTGACTCTATCCTCTCTGCCTCGTTCTCCTCCTCCTCCTCCTCAACCTCTCTAGAGCCATGTGGAACACCCTAGAGACCCCCCGAAACCAAAAACTCCTTCCCCTTCCTCCTCCTCATCCTCCGCCTCCGCCTCCTCCTCCTCCTCCTCCTCCTCTGTCAAAACGTTCCCTCCTCCTCGTCGTCCTCCTCAATAGCCATCCTACCATTCATCCTCATCATCGGACAACTCTCAAGACGGTTCGCCAGCACGTCATCATCCGGAATGTGGCCCTCCTCCTCCTCATCCTCCTCGTGTTCCTCCTCATTCTCAAACTCAGTCCTGGTGAATCCCCCCCCCCTCTCTTACCCCTGCGCCTCGCGTCTTCGTCCTCCTCGCCAGGATCCACCCTCGACCCCCTCTTCATCCTCCTCAATCGTCCCTCCTCTTCGCATCGCCTCCTCGTCCTCCTATTGCCCCCACATCCTCCTCAAGCTCCCGCTGATCATTCTCCACATGCGCCACCTCCTCCTGCTCCTTCTCATGCTGATAATCCAACTACAAAACGAAATCCTCCTCCTCATCCGCCTGCCCCTCATCCAGCTGCTCCCTCCCCTCTTCCACTCTCCCCCATCCCCACCTCCTCCTCGTCCTCAAACTTCCATCGATGCTGTTCCACACCGCCTCCTCCGATTCCTCCTCTTCTTCTTCCTCGTCCTCATCATCCTCCGAATCGACGACGACGCCCGCGGAAAAACGACCGCGATGACGTCGCGGAAACGACGCGTCGCCCTCGACGTCGTTGCCTTCGTCCTCGCACCCACGACCCGTGGCCCATGCGCGATGGCGATCGGACGATGCTCAAATTGGGGAGATCAACCGTGGACTGAATAGAGGCTCGGGGACTCAAGGGGGCCCTTTAGGGCCCCTTTCCTGCAACCCTCGATGCCCCCCCACACCCATTTATTACCCCTCAAGTACGAAAAACGCCCCGGGCGAGATGGGGTGGAGGCTATGACATATCGACCCTCGGGTCTATCCAGGGGCGCCCACTTTTTTTCATCAGCGAGACATGATGCCGGGCATCGACGTCTGGACTCGCACATTTAGGCACGAAATTCTGGGGACAAGAACCGTGCCGAAAATCGCGCCCGAAGGGCGCTCTCTGACCAGAATCTCTGGGCGAGTCTCGGAACGGAAATGATGTCAGGATAGGCTTGGCGCAGGTTGCGCTTCAGGATTTCCAGAGGCTCCAGCGGCCGTCGTTGCTGCACCCCCTGTGGAGCATCCGGACATCTGGGACATCCTGGAAATCCTGGAGCGATCATTAACCCGGAGAAGCAATTAAGGAACCCCCCGGCGTTATCATTAGCACCGCGCCGTAATTAAATAATCATTTGGGGGGGTTTTCGCCGAACGATATTATTAGCACCGCGCAAATGGAAGGAAAATAAATAATTCCAGCGCCCCGCCTCGGGTGGCATCCCAATTAGAATTGTAATGAGAATAAGAATACGAATACGAATAAGGAAAAGCTGAGAAAAGCTAAGGAAAAGCTTAGACAACCTAAGAAAAAGCTGAGAAAAGCTGAGGAAAGCTAAGGAAACGCTTCCGGGTGCCGGGATAACGCTTCCGGGTGCCGGGTGCGTTATCCTTTCGCCGGAGAGGGGGGGGGGGTCCTTAATCGCTTACTCGGGTTACCACGTCCCCTGGCTCCTGGAAGTCCCGGAACTCAGGGAACGTCTCATTCTCAGAAAGTCGTGGACGTCCTGGAAGTCCTGGGACGTGTCATCATCAGGGAGTCCCAGACGTCCAGGAAGGCCAAGAGCGGGTCCTTGTCGTGGCCCCTTGCGCCTCGGAAGCCTGGCCGTGGCGCCGGGGCCACCCCAAGACAGAGGCCATGCCCCCAAAACAGCCTCCCAGAAGAGGCACCCAAAATGCTCCAAGACGCCTCGGCGAGAATGCCAAATCATTGATTTTACCAAAGTTTTAACGACATGTTGGCCTCTTGGGGGGGGACACTGATTAAGATGACTCCAAGACCTCCAGAAATCACCGCCGCCGCCGCCGTCTCCTCCCGACGAGGAGCCGCCCTCCCGACCACTACGCGGCTGCCTTGTTCGAGATCGTCGTCGTGCTGGTCGCCGCCGCTAGCGTCGTCGTCGTTGGTCGCCGCCGCTGGCGCCGTCGTCGGCGTCGTCGTCGCGGGCGTCGTGGGCGTCCGTCGTCGACGCCTGGGGAAATCCGAAGGCACCGACACCGATACTCCCCGGACCTCTCCCGGGGTGCGTTCTGACCAGGCGTTTCGAGCGAATCCTGCGGCGGCGACGAGGGCCTCCAGGGAGGCCCCATAAAAGGGGGGCAAACGGGCGGAGGGGGGGTGGAGGTATGGGTACCTCTTCCTCCTCCGAATGCCGTCGAGGAGGAGGAGGAGGAGGAGGAGGAGGAGGAGGAGGAGGAGGAGGAGGAGGAGGAGGGGGTGGAGGTATGGGTACCTCCTCCTCCTCCTCCGAAGGTCGTCGTCGTCGTGCTCGCTCGTCGGCGGCGGAGGGCGGGACGAGCCGCCGTTTCTGTGGGCCGGGGGGGGCGCGGGGTGGGCCGTGAGGCGCTCCGGGAGGGTGGCGTCCACCAGGAACTGCGCCTCGGGGCGGGCCAGGGGAGGCCGCCTGGCGTGCAGGCCCCAAGGATATCTATACTTACACACATATATATATATATGTGTATATACATTTTTACATATATATGTATATCTATATATATATATATATATGTGTGTGTGTGTGTGTGTGTACTAGAACCATCGCGCGCGCTTCGCGCGCGCTCAGGTTCTAGTTGAGGTCGCCGCTCAGGTGCGATGCCCGCGACGAGTCTTACCACGAAGACGGCGGCGTGCACTGCAGGCCACGTGTTCAGGAAGCGCACTTCTGGAACATGGGAACGGAGATCCCTGATCCTCATCGTTCGCACGCCATGTTCCGGGGGAGCGTTCCCCGAGCATGGGGCGCCAGAGGCTCCCCTGGTCTTCCCCCCTCCCGGACTATCCTGCCGAGGAACTTTTGGGTTGTGTAGGGCCAGTTTTGCGGGCTCCCTGGGGCTCTCTGGGCCCGCCCAGGGCTGTCTGGGAGCGGACCTGGAGGCGCGCTGGGCCCTAAGGGAGCGTCGAAAAGCCACAAAGACAAGAAGGCCAAGATCCTCCAAGTCCAACGTAGAACGAACGATTGGCCTGTTGGGACCCTCTTGGGGGTGCTCCTGGAGACGTCTTGAGCCATGTTTGAAGCCTCTTGGGAGCTACCTGGAGCCTCCTGGGGCTGTCTTGAGGCGGAAGCCCTGGGTTTTCCGGACGCAGTCCGTGTCTTGACACCTCTCGGGCCTGTTTTGGAGCACTCGTGGGCTGCCCTGGGCGCTTCTTGGGCCAACCTTGGGCTCTCCGGGACCGCCTCGGGGCGGCCTTGGGCGCTTCTGGAGCTGTTTGGGGGCGTTCTCGGAGGCCTCCTGGGCCGCCTAGGAGCGTCGGACAGCCGCAAAGATCGGAAGGCCAAAACCCTTCGAAAACTATTGTAAAACCATCAATTTTTGGCCTGCTGGGGCCCTCGTGGGAGTGCTCTTGGAAGCGTTTAGAGCCATGTTGGAGGACTCTTGGGGGCTGCCTGGGGCCTCCGGGGTCACTGTTGAGGAGGGAGCCCTGGGTGTTCGGTACGCGGTCCCTCTCTTTGGCCCTTCTTGGGCTTCTTTTGGAGCCTTCGTGGGCTGTCGTGGGCGATTCTTGGGACAGCCTTGGGCTCTCCGGGGCCGCCTTGGGCTTGTCTGGGGGGCCTCTGGTGCTGCTTGGGGGCGGACCTGGAGACCTCCTGGGCCGTCGTGGAGCGTCGTACAACCGAAAAAACCCAAAGGCCAAAATCCTTCCGAAATCGTTGGAAAATCATGAATTTTGGCCTCCCAGTTCTCTCTTGGCAGTGTTCCTGGAAGCGTCCGGAGCCATGTTGGAGGCCTCCCGAAACCTCTACCACGTGCTTCGGCGACATGGGTCGAAGATGGGAACCATTCCTGATGCTGAAACAGCACCAGGGTCCGTCCAGAGCCGCTCGGGAGATGCCCCGGAGCGGCTCTGGAGAGGCCCGGCCGGGGGGGGGGTCCCACCATGGCGAGTCGAGGCACCTGGCAAGAGGCCCCCGGCCCCGTACCCCGACATATATATATATATATATATATATATATATTTATATTTACACACACATACATACATACATACATACATACATACATACATACATACATACATACATACATACATACATACATACATACATACACACACACATACATACATACATACATACATACATACATACATACATACATACATACATATACATACATACCTACATACATACAGACATACATATCTATATATATATATATATATACATACATACATATTGGGCCCGGCATTGCGGCGCGCAGAATGGGGTGAGGGGAAAAGAAGAAACGCTTTTCGTCTGGACGCCCGAAACGGGTACGGAAAGAATGGGCACAACGCCCACCAACAGATGTTGTCCTAAACCGACAGCATTCGCTGTTGGGTAGGCGGCCCTTTTTGCTTGTCTCTCCCTCTCTCTCTCAAATGAACACGGCCAGCGGCGGCACCGACAACGAATCCTGTTTCAAATGAACGAGAAATGCTGTCGGTCTTTGTGTCCATTCTCTCCGTACCCACCTCGATCGTCCCGATCTTGGAAGCAAGGAGGAGGAGGAGGCGAAGGATGAGAAGGAGGAGGAGGGGGAGGAGAAGGAGGAGGAGGAGGAGGAGGAGGGGAAGGGCAGGGTGTTTCTAAGAAGCCTTCCCTCTGCGCCTGGCCGAGCTGCGCCTGGCCCCGCGTGAGTGTCGCTCTTCTGTGCTGCGAGCGCGGGGTGCACCGAGGGGGGGCTTCGGCAGTGTTGCTAGGCACACGGGCGCCGTCGACAGGATCTGCCCGGGCCCCAGACACCCGACGACAACCCTCGTGCAACCAGAAGGGGCGCACGATCAGGAGCGAGGGGGCTCTTCTGCTCACGGCGTGCCTGGGCCACAAAAGTACGTTCCACGACATAAATCGAAGGAACGGCCTGGAAGCTCGAGCCCCTCGGTCCTCCTTTCAGCGTGTTGACTGCACCGACTGCCTGGCTTCCGGACGGGTTAGATATCGCCACCTTCCCACCGAGCAGAGGGCGGGACTCTCTGCGAAAGAAGGCTTCTGTGCCTGAGGCCGGGGCCATCTGGGCCTCGTGGGAGGTGCTTCGAATGACTTCGAATCTCACCTGGGCCTCTTCAGAAAATACGCCGACCCTGTCGGCGTGCGTGAGGGGCTTACCTGTTCGAGTCGTCGTCTCCGTCAGTCGTCGGCCCAGTCGTCCAGGGAGGGGTCCCAGGGAGGGGCAGGAGGGGCACCAGGGGGGGGTCCGAAAGTACGTACCAAGACAGGCCGAGAGTGCCCGAAGAGGCCCCCGAGACGGTCCAAGAGGGCCCCGAATCGCCAAACTACCAACCCCAAACGCCTTCACGGCCTCCAGACTGCCAAGGAGGCCGCAAAGACGTCCCCAGCAGCCTCCAACAGCGGGATTCTATGGACAAACCGCACGAAGGGATTTCATTGGAAAGCGCCACAAAGGATATGTTGATTCTTCTTCCCCTAAAAAAACCATGTGGGACGACGCCAGTTTTTGTGTGTGGGAGGGGAAGCAAAACACAACAAAAAAGCGAGTGCTCCTTCTGGAAAGGGGGGAAGAGGACGACGAGGAGTGGTGTGAGGATGAGGAGGAGAAGGAGGAGGAGGAGCTCCCGAGAAGGGCCCCCAGATGCAAAATGCATTGGCTTCCTCTCTGGCTTTTCTCAAGAGATTTGGGCGCTCTCGCCTGTCCTGCTCCCCGCCGCTCCGAGACGGTCAAAGAGGCCCACAAGATCGCCCCAAGACGGCCCAAGAGGCCTCCAAGCGAAGCGAAGCGAAGCGAGCCACCATTGCGGACAAATGTCCGGGCCGACCTAGGACCTGGTGGGTAGGCCGTGGCCTCCGGAAACCTAATCGATGAGCTACACGCAATCGTGCAAATTAACAGCGAGGCAAAACGTTATGACGGAAGTGGGGGAGGAGAGGGGGGAAGAAATCCTCGATGTGGAAGTCGGCGTCCAAGATGGCCACCAAACAGCCCAAGACGACACCAAGACCCCCCACGACGCCTTCCAGGCGGCCCAGGAGGCCCCCAAGGCGGCTCCAAGAGCATGCCCCGACGGGGGACCCGAACGGACATGTCGAGCCCTCGGCCCCAAGAGTCTCCCAGGAGGCCCCAAGAGGTTAGCCCGAAGAGGCCCCAGGGGGCAAAGGGGCTCACAAGAGGCCCCCAAGAGGCTGCCAAGAGGCCCCCGAATTCCTCCCCAGATGGCCCCGAGAGCCTTCCGAAGAAAACCCAAGAAGCATCTCTCTGGCCCACGTCAGCGTCGTCGTCGTCGCCGCCACCGCCGCCGTCGTCGTCGTCGTCCCCCTTCAGGGTCGGCGGCACAAGCCGTAAGGCCTTCGCAATGTGGGGAACCTTGGGCCAGGACCACGTCTGGCAACACCCGAGATGTGTGGGAGGGAGGGGGGGAGGGGAGTGAGGGACCACGGGTCAGCCGTGGTGTCCCTGTGGGAGGGGGGGGGCCGAGGGTGAGAGCGGAGAAGAGGGGAGAGAAGTTGGGGATCGAGGATCGAGGGGAGGGAAGGGGAGGATCGAGGATCGAGGGACGAGCATCCAGGGGATCGAGGATCGAGGATCGAGGAGGAGGGAGGGGGAGAGGAATCGAGGATCGAGGGGATCGAGGATCGAGGGGATCCATGGAGTGGGAGATATGGGTGGGAGGGTCGTGGACCGAGGGGAGGGGGGATCGAGGAGTGGGAGGGGAGGGGAAGGATGGAGGATCGAGGATCGAGGAGGGGGGAGATCAAGAAGGGGAAGAAGGGGGTGGGCGGGCTCGAGGATCACGGACGGGATGATCTAGGAAGGGGAGGAGGGCAGAGGGACGAGGGAGCAGGAGGGTTGGGGTGGACACGTCCCCAGCGAAAATCTTGTCTCGATTTGAAAGCTGGCTCGCCGCCACCTCGTGGCACCAAGATACGGGGATGTCAGAACTGGCCAGGCCACTGCGCCTCCAGAACTGGAGGGGAAGGAGAAGGAGGAGGGAGGAGGTGAGGGAGGGAGGGAGGGAGGGAGAGGAGAGGGGGCGGAGGGAGGAGGAGAGGGGGAGGAGAGGGGAAGGAGAGGGGGAGGAGAGGGGGAGGAGGGAGGAGGTGAGGGAGGGAGGGAGGGAGGGGGGGAGCGAGATTGAGGATCCGGGGCGCCGCTGTGGGCTCCTTCTGGCCCCCTGGAGGCCTCCAGGGACTTCGGGGAGGGGGGGGAGGGGCGCGGAGCACGGACTGGCCCGGTCCCGCCTGCCCGGGCCTGGGAAGGACCGCGGCCCGGACGCACGAGGCGGAGCGACGAGGCTCCGAGACGACGAGGGTGCCGCGAGAGAGGCCGCGGGGAGAGGGCGAGGCGGCCGACGGCCGCGCGAGGGGCCCGAGGACCGACGCGACAGAGCGAGGGACCGAAGGAATGCCACCGCAAGGAGCCACGCCAACGAAGTGCCTCGACCGTCAGCCATGCGAAGCACCGCGGGAGGGAGGAGAAGGCGAAGAAGGAGAGTGGGAGGAAGGGAGGAGGTGGCAGGAGGTCCAGGACGATTGCGAGGAGAGGAGAGAGAGAGAGAGAGAGAGAGAGAAGGCAAGAGAAGGGAGAGAGGGTGGACGGGAAGGAGTGGAAAAGGGGGGATTGGGGGCGGGGAAAACCCCGCACCACCTACGAGGGTCTCCTGGGAGCTCTCCCAGGCGCACGTACGCTCTGCGACTGCGCGAAGACCCAAACAGAAGAGAAAGGAGAGAAAGGGGGGGGACGAGTGAGGAGAAGCAGGGAGATGGTGGAGTTTGGAGGAGAAGGTTGGAGAACAACCAGGAGGAATTGAGCAAGCACCGAGAAGGAAGAGGCAGAGAGAGACGGCAAGAGAAGGAGCTCAGAGACGGCGACGGGAAGGACGAGGAGCAAAGAATGGCAGGGCACGCGGAAGAGCAA
Source organism: Prorocentrum cordatum (assembly GCA_963575745.1). Taxonomy (NCBI): domain Eukaryota; class Dinophyceae; order Prorocentrales; family Prorocentraceae; genus Prorocentrum; species Prorocentrum cordatum. Next base: position 15,121 of record CAUYUJ010015869.1, read on the forward strand.
AGGCGGACGAGAGAAGAGAGGATGGAGGAGGAGGAGGAGGAGGAGGAGGAGGAGGAGGAGGAGGAGGAGGAGGAGGAGGGAGAAGGAGAGGGAGGAGGACGAGGAGCAGGAGGAGGAGGAGGAGGAGGAGGAGGGAGAAGGAGAGGGAGGAGGACGAGTAGGAGGGAGGACAGCGGACACTGCGGTGGCCTGGCTCCAGGGAGCCACGTCGGAGAAGAGGAGGAGGAGGGCACGACAAAGCGGACGCCTGCTCGGGCCATCCACTGAGAGAGGTCTTGCCCCTGGCCGTGCTCCTGCCGTGCCCGGGAGAAGAAGGCCGCCGCGGCAGCCAGGCCCGGACGTCGCAGCTGGGACTCGCGCGAGCCGAGTGAGGAGACAAGAGGAGGAGGCTCGAGGAGGGACGAGGGATGGGAGAGAGGAGAGGAGAGGGGAGGGGGGGAGGAGAGGAGCGAGGGGAGGAGAGGAGAGAGGAAATAGGAGAGGAGAGGAGAGGAGAGGAGAGGAGAGGAGAGGAGAGGGGAGGGGAGGGGAGAGGAGAGGAGAGATGGGAGGAGAGGAGCGACGAAGGATTGGGAGGAGGCTGCAAACGACGACAACGACGACGATCCCGACCTGGACGACGGCGACTCCGACGGAGCGGAGTGGCCAAGCCTCCTGGCTCCAAGCCTCCTGCGGGAAGACCTCGCAGTGGAAGGTGACCTCTCCCAGCGGGAGGGGGGGCATCAAAGGGCACAGCTTCCCTCCTCCTCATCCCTGTCTTCCCTCCTCCTCATCCCTTCTCCTCTTCCCTCGTCTCCATCCTCCTCCTCCTCATCCACATCATGTCTCCTCCAACTCCTACGCCTCCTCCTCATCCTCCTCTTGACCTTCCTCCTCCTTCTCCTCCTCCTCCTCCTCCTCCTCCTCCTCCTCCTACTCCTCCTTCGGTGGCGGCGACGACGACGTCGACGACGACGACGGCGGCGGCGACGACGACCTCTGGAACTCTCCTGGAGCACCAGTCCTACGCCACACACGCCACATCCACAGCACCACAGCACAACCACAGGGGTGGGGGGAGTGACCCATCGCGCGGGAGGGCATGCCCGACGTAACCTCAGACGCACATCCCGCCCCCCCTGGCGCAGCACGCGCGGCGCCAAGGGGGGGGGCGGCGGCGCGCGCCCCCGCCCTCCCACCGCAGGGGGAGGGCGCTGCGCCGCCGTGTGCGCGGCGCGGTGCGCAGGGAGCCGCGCCATGGGCTGGCGGTGCGCACACAGGGGGGGGGGCGATGGCATCTGCATGAGGGGGGGTGAGCCAGACCCTGGACCAGAATGTTTGTTTTGCCTGCTTCTCGCTCCTTTCGTGCCTGCGACGCCCGCCCCTCCATGCTACCATCGGCTTCCTTCTTCAGACGATTCCACTCGGATTCCTTGTCCTCGCATGGATGGTTACACTGGAGCTGCTTTTCTGGAAGATTCCACTCGGATTCTTGAGAATTGCAACCGAATTCCTTTTGTGGAAAATCTCCTCTCCCACCTCCGCGGAGGCGACGGTTCATTTTTCCCAACCATCCTGTGGTGTTGGGTCCTCGTTTTCCTCCTCATCCTCTCAGCCTCCTCCTCCCGCTGCCCCCTCCTCCCTCTCCTCTCGTCACCCCCCTCACTTTGGCACACCCCTCACACGAGTCGTGGCCCCAGAAGGAGCTCCACCGAAGGCCCCAATGGCAGGGTCCGCATGCGGTTCCCCGCCCATTCCGGCACACCCCTCACACGCTTCGTGGCCCCATCAGAGCTCCACCGAAGGCCCCAGTGACAGGGTCCGCATGCGGTTCCCCGCCCATTGCGGCACACCCCTCACACTGTTCGTGGCCGCATAGGGAGACGCGTCGGACGATGGACCCGGAATGCGGTATCCACAACTGCTTATGGTTGGGTCCTTCGTCAGGCTAACTTTTTGTTGTTCCTCCTCCCCCTTGGGAGGTTTCAGGCTTTTTTTTCATTCTCCCTGTGAAAGCACAAGCTGTTTCCTGTGTTGCAGTTGCTTTTCTATGCTTCGCGCCGCTCGTGCCTGCGGCGTCCGCCCCTCCGCACTACACTAGGACTTCTTCTGTTTATGATTACAACCGGATCTCTTCATGTGGGCGATTACACTCGGACTCCTCCTGTGGAGGATTCCACTAGGTTCCCATTCTGCGGAGAATTGCCATAGGGTTCGCTTCTGTGGAAGGATCGCGCGCGCAACAACGGACACGTACTCGCACTTACCGTTGGACATCGAGGCCACGCGGGGCACCAAGGAGCACCGGAACACATCGCAGGGCAAAACAGGGCACGGCAGAACACCGCCTGAACCCGCGCAGCAGCATTGGACACCGCGGGACGCCACGCTACACCGCAGGACAAAACATGGCACAGCGGGGCACAACAGAAAAAATCGCTAAACACGGCTGATGCCTCCAGGGCTCGCTCGGACAGCGACGGGGCTGCTACGAGGTGAAGACAATGCTGTTGGTGTCGTCAGTGATGATGATGGTGACGACGATGAGGGTCATGGCGATAATGTTGTTCATGATATTGACCGTGATGGACTTGATGATGGCGCGGATCCTGATGCTGATGATGATGCTGATGCTGATGCTGATGGTGACAATGATGATGACCATGGTGATGATGATGATGATGGTGATGGTGATGATGATGATGATGGTGATGGTGATGATAATTGAAGGAGCCAACACCCCCCACATCACATTGCATATGGTCAAGTCTTCCCTTTGGCGCCTGTGGCCCAACGGCCGTCGTCAGCTGCATGTGCCCACAGAGAGGCCCATGGCAACTTGCGAAAAATGCAACGGCCGAGGGCTTGGTAAACACATTACTATAAACACAAAAGCGCGTTTCATAAACATCCACAACTCTATATAATCAAAAAACTGCCGCCCACGAAATTGCCTGGGACATTGCTCAAATCGCGCCATCGCGCGCGTGTGACGTCGCAATTGTATAAACGCAAAGGCGCGTCTATCAAGCACGCAAGAACTGATCGAAGAAGGGCTTATAAAACACGCTGCAAAACGGGTAATGTCGCGATTTTCAATCGTTGCCGCACGGGCGTGTCGACTAAGTCCACAAGTTCCCCAACAAATGTAAAATCGTCCTGGTGGGTGTGGGGGTGGGTTGTTCTCTCTCGAATAATGATGATGACGACGATGATGATGATGATGATGATGATGATGATGAAGATGGAGATGATGATGAAGATGATGATGATGATGACGACGATGAGGATGATGATAATGATGCGGATGGTCATTATTATTGTTACGAGACTGATGATAAGAATGATGACCTGCGAGCCCCAAAAGTGGGTCCACCTATTCCCCCGCACCCCCTTGAGGGGGGGATTCATGGGGGGAAGGCCCACCACCCCCCCCTAACCCCCTCAACAAGCCCCCCGGGGGGGGGGGGGGTCCTGGGGGACGACCCAGCAGGACCCCCCCCCAACCCCTCAGGAAACCCACCCTGAGAGGGGGGTCAGGGGCCGGGGTCCCAGGGGGGCTCTGGGGCCCGACGGTCCGAATGTCCTCCCTCAAACCGGGCGTCAGGCCTGCCCGGGCATCACGATCTCCACGTCCAGGTGGAGCATGGCGTCGCCGTAGCTGCGCGCGAGCGAGCCGCGCGGCGCGGGCGTCGGCGTTGGCGTCGGGCACCGGCCCCGCCCCGGGCGTCGGCACCCCGCCGTCGTCGTCGACGTCAGGCGGCCCCCCCCAAGTCCGCGAGACCAGCCGCGCGATAGGAGCATTCGCGCAGTGCGTGCCTGCCCTCGGAAACAGCGAGGCCTCATGCGCCTGTACAGTCGACCCGCAGAGTAGGTAAGGATAGGCATCCCTCCCGAGGGTGCCCTTGCGTCCTTGCTTCCTGGGTCCCTCCTCGGACACTTTCGTTGGCCGCGCCCCGCTCGAAACGCTTCGAGATCGGCGTCCAAGGGCCTTGCATCCTTATCGCGCATCCTTACTCTGCTGGTTGACTGTACGTCCTTCTTTCGCTCCCGAGGGTTTGGGCCCCCCGTCTGGGAGCGCCGCTGCAAGCCCCGCCCCGGGGGCCATCGGCCATCACAGTCACAACGAGCCCGAGGCGAACAGCTGGCCCAAAGGAAGGGGTCCAGAGCAGCCGGGGCCCACGACCCACAACTGGCGACGCCAGAGCGAGGGGGGCCTCGGACACATGGCGACGACAACGACGACGTGCCCACAGGTCTCGAGACGTCACAAAGACTCCGTGGCAGGTCCCAAAGGCTTGCCCGAACTCCAACTGAATCCCAAACACGGCCCAGAGCCTCTGTGCTCCTCCTGGTCTTACTCCTCCTCCTCCTCCTCCTCCTCCTCCTCCTCCTCCTCGTCCTGCTCCTCCTCCTCCTCCTCCTCCTCCTCCTCCTCCGGACACCTCAAATATGTTGGCTGCAAGGTTCGCCCGAAGGTGGCCTCCGCACCCCTCGGGGCCAGTCGGCCCTCAGGGGGGCTGATCAAACTGGGCACCGGAGCACCGTTTCCAAGGGTGGCCAGCGGTGTGCGGATTGTAAGAAGTGCAAGTGGGGGACAGACAGACACACGAAGGGAGGGCGGAGGGAGAGGCGAGGGGAGGCAACCATGACCCTCCTCCTCCTCCTCCTCCTCCTCCTCCTCCTCCTCCTCTTCCATCTGGCCTCGAGCCTCGTGCCTCGTTTCCTGGAGGCGGCTCCCGACATGGGCCCCTGAACCCCTCGATGGTCGAGAGGTCCATAGGCCCGTGCAAGGGGGCCTGAGACTCAACACCTTCCCAAAGGGGTGGGCCGCGGGGGTGGGGCAGCTGGAATCCCAGACCGTCTTTTGATAGCCGGCGCCCGCGTACGGCCCCCGGAGTCTGAAAGTGGCGAAACCTTCTGTCCTGATCGTTTCATGACGTTGGGAATCGGGGCGGCAAACATCAGTTCAAATACAACTCCCGTGGACACTTCGCAGACTCCCAGGATCCGTCCTGGTCAACTTGTCGGCCGTAGCGACGAGAGCATCAAGAAACGCCCAAACACCTTCGACACGTAGTCGTCGTCGGCTTCACCGTCCCTGCCGCCCTCGCAGTCGTCGTCGAGAAGCAACCACGAGGGTCAGCAACCATGGCATGGAAGCACCCTCGATCCCTCAAATCCGATCGACGTCGCGAACGATTGCAGTATGACGAAGCGTCATGGACAAGAACTATCGGCCTCATTGCCCTGCAGCGCTTCTCGAGCCGGATCGATGCGTGAGGCTCCTGGGGCCTGATGTCGGAGCGAACATTCAGGTGAGGAAGAATGCGCGAACCTCCACAGACGTCTTGCAAGCCGATTTTTGTCGAGACATGTACTCCAGATATCATAATAAAAGGGAGGGGGTCTGGACCCTCCAAGACAAGCCATTTCAGACCTCCTCCGTGGGAGAACCCTCCAAAACATCGTCCCCAGACCCCCCCAGGCCCTCCAAGATAGCATGGAAAAGACCCCCACCGAAATGAGACCCCCCTCCCTTTATTACGAAATCTGGAGTACCCTTGGACCTCTCGACCCCTTTTCCAATGAAGCCGACTTTCCATCTTTGAGTCTCTTTATCGACGGCTCCAGGGCTAGAAAACGGCCTGCATATGGCAACCAAGAGAGTTGCCGCCTCGCTTCTTCGAGACGTCGAACACAAAAATCTGGATCGACTGTCTGCGGAAAGTGTATTGGCGCCGACGTGAGCTTGTCCAACAGAGCCCCTGAATGCGACACGGGTAACGTAATGAGGGCAGACACACGCTGCGCGGTATCGGTGGAGCGGGACTGACACCTGGCTAACACACTTTCTAAGGGTGCTCGACTGTGGACCAGGGGCCGACCGTCCAGGCATTCCTTTAGGCCTACCACGACGAGTTCTTTGGGCAAGAGCATGATAAGAAGTAGCAGAAACAGTGTGTTTTTCAGAGCATGAAGCCACTGTATCAAACGAAGGCAGCCTCGGCCAGAACTGTTCCGAGAACATCTCGTGCAAACTACAACCAGCGTACTTCAGGACCACATCCCAGACAGACGTTCGAACACTCAGCAAAGTGTCGAAACAGTGTCGAAACAGCGTCGAAACAGTGTCGAACAGGTGTCTCCCAGGGCCCGACACGTGAAAACCCTCGAGTTTCGGTACTTTCTTGGTGCTCCAAAGTGCGACACCGGTACGTTCTCATGCTAAAGTGGAACATCATAGCACAAGGGTTCTCAGAGCATGATGTGGTGGGCCCCTTGGGCAGCACGCCCCCGGATCACGCCCGCCCCCTCCCCCGACCAACCCCGCCACCCCCTGACCACAACGAGCGCTGGGGCGGGCGGTGGCGGGCGGAAGCCGGGCCCGTGCTCGTCGCCGCCGCGTGTCGCCGTCGTCGTCGTCGTCGCCGCCGCCGCCGCCGTCGTCGCCGTCGTCGTCGTCGTCGTCGTCGTCGCCGTCGTCGTCGAGGATCCCGTCGGCGCGGCACGCCCGAGGAGGCGGGGGCCAGGGTGGAACCCGCGAGGGGTCCAGGGGCCGCTGCTGAGAGGGAGCCCCCCCCCCCACGGGCCAGCAGACGAGGGAGGCACCGTCGGTCCTCGAGCCTCGCTCGCCCGAGGCCGACCGCCCGAGCCTCCCTCGTCGAACCTCGAGGCCCCGATCGCCGAGCCTCGAGCCCCAAATCCCCGATCCTCGACCCTCGAGCCTCGTCGACCGATCGGCCCATGGAGGCCCCCAGGAGCCCCCCCCCTGGAGGCACCGCGGGGCCTCCAGGGCCCACCAGACCTAAACAAAGCTCCTCTTCTTCATGTCCTCCGCGTCGGTGAACGGAGTCGCTGTCGAGCAAGCGCTCCTCCCACGCGTGGACACAACACGCTGCAGTGCTTGCATCTGCAGTGGTCTCTCTCGGTGGCCCTGCGCAGCCTGGAGGCATGGCTCACGGCCCTTTGTTGGACTCTGCCTGAGCCACTGTGCGGTGTGCGTGTGGATTGTTACCGATGGTGCATGTGTGATAGTGGGCTGAGTGAGCGTTGCCATCTTGATCCTCGTTCGATCGATCCCTCGAGCTCGACCCTCGATCTGGAGGAACCGAGAGGTACCGATACCACTGCTCCCCAGACCTCTCCCTGGGCGCGCTCTGACTAGAACTGCAAGGCGATCCCAGCGGTGGCGACGAGGGCCTCCGAGAAGGCACCAAAAAAAGGCAAACAAATGCGGCGAGGATAACGGTATGGGTACCTTTTCCTTGCCGAAGACAACGCAAACCACCCTCACCTGTGCAAGCAGACTTTTTAAAAGAAACAGCGGTCGGTATACACGGGTGGGCTGTGGGCACTGATACTGTTTGCACGGCTGGTGGCCATCGGCCACCCTCACCAATATAGACCGACCGCCGCTGACAAGTATGAGGGTGGGTGTGCTTATGCAGGTGGTTGCGATCCGTCCCCCCCTGAACCGCTCGCTTCGTCCGCAACTTTTTCGGCCGCGCCTCCCCCCTTCTCCTCCTCTTGCACGGTGGCATCCTTCGCTTCAACGGCATCCCCGTTTAGGCATCCCGTCGCCAGCGCAGACGTCACCTGCGTAGCCACTGCGGCTAAAAAAGGGTTTGGTCTTTTTTCGGGGATCTTCTGACCTGGGTCAATCCAGACCCGGGTCAGCAAGAAACCAAAAACTGCAATGCAGGAAGACAACAAAATTTGCAACGCAGATCTTCGCAAAAGCGGGTCAGCCAATATGCGCGGCCGCCTCGCGGCCACGAGCGGCTCGCAAACCCGGGTCAGCCAGAGAGGGTCTTCGCAGGATCCTGCAGGATCCGGTGCCCTGGCTGACCCCCGTTTGCACTGACCCCCGTCTCTTAGGCCCCGATGATTGATCGTTGTGATCCTCCGGCGATCATCGATCGCTCCCTGGGCACCGGGCCTCGACCCCCGCGCCCCGAGGCCGGGCTGGAGGCGGACGGGCGGGCGGGCCGCGCGGAAAGGCGCCTCTGCACCCCGCCTCCGACCATCTGGAAGGGCGAAATCGGCGCTGGCGGGAGGAAGTCCGCCCCGTGCTCGCCGTCGTCGTCTGCGGCGCCCCCGTGCCCGCGCCGCGGGTCGCCGCCGTCGCCGTCGCCGTCGCCGTCGTCGGCGTCGGCGTCGGCGGCGGCTTCGTCGCCGTCGTCGTCGTCGTTTGCGTCGGCGTCGGCGGCGGCGTCGGCGTCGGCGGCGTCGTCGTCGTCGTTTCGGAGCTTTTTGTCAGTCTCTGGAGGTTCCTGTCGGCGCGGCATGGCTGGGGAAGCTGGCCATACAGGATGGTTCCCGGGAGGGGTCCAGGGACCGTTGCTGAGCGGATTTGGTGTCCGTCGACGTCTCGGATCTAATGTTCGAGGGTCGAAAGTTCTGGACGTCTCTGGGCATCCACGGACGATTGGACCCGCTTCGACATTCTGATCAGACGGATAGTTTTCGCCGTCGCGAGCCTCGGACGGTCTGCTTCGGGCCCCAAGGCCATCGGGCCCCGGTGAGGGATACGTGTTCTGACGAGCAGGCTCGGGCGACACTTGTACGTCGGGCGTGCCCTTCTACAGAGGGAATACGTTCAAGAATACTCTTTGACCATCTGCATCCGCCTGGTAGGGGTACGTGCCCCCCCTGAGGCGACACGCGCCACCGCAGGCGCCCAGGAGAGGGGAAGGATCCACAAAGTGTGGAGCACATGGGACCTCCTGGGATTGGTGCCTGTTCCTTCCGGTGCCCCTGGGCCCCTTCGCTGTGGCGAGCGGCCGGGTGGGGCGCTGGGCGAGGCGGTCCGGGGCGGGCCTTCCGCTTTTTTGCCCCGCCCGAGGCGACACGCGCGGCCGCCGGCGCCCAGAAGCGGCGCCCGAGCCCCGTCGGGGAACCGCTGGGGGAAGGGAGAGCCGCGCACAGGCGCCGCGCCCCGTCGGCGGGGGCCAGGGAGGGCCCCGGGGAGGGGCCGAGAGCCTTGGAAGCTGTTGTCTCTTCTTTATCTCATGACGCAAAAATTTACTTGCATGGCGTTCGCCCCCCTCCCCCCCCGCTCTTCTGCAGAACGAAGACTCGCGTGCGCGTGCCTTTCGACTTGCGTGATTTCCGCGCGTGCAAATCGTTTGCGGCTTGCTTCAGGCTTAGGCCCCCCAACCCCCCCCCCGTCGATGCAAGTCAACTTGCCAGGGTCTAACAAGAAACAGGCCATTGAGGGCCCACGACCCAGAGATCCGACGCTCAGAAAAATTGGAGCGGGCGGTTTTAGGTTGTGTTCGGCCTCCGGGGGCCCTTGCCGGGCCCTGACCGTCAAAAAACTACTCGGGACGAAAAAAACGGTCATAGGGAAGTGGTCCAGACCTCTGGAGCCCACGCATCCAACAAAAACTGAAGAATACGGATGTCTTGGGACATGCAATCATTGTTCGGGTAGGGGATCGACAACAGATCTGGTTTACCCCAATATTGATTTCCCCGCCGAGTGTACAAGAGGCGCGTACCATGTTCTTAGATCTGTGGGACATCATGAGCATCGCTTCGTATATACATGTTCTCAAACATATGGGAACCTTGAGGGCCCACGACGAGCCATTGTTCAAGTAGGTGAGCGTTCTCAGATTCGGCGTTTCGACCTTGGGCGGAAATGGAAGGGAGTCTGGCTCTGGACCTCTGCTGAATGCGACTGTTTGCAGCACTGCGTCCTATGGGGAAAGCTCCACCTGCTGGGAACAAGCGTGAAGAGCAGCCAGGATCTACTCCATGGGGCGGCGGGGGGTGCGAGGACGCGCGCCGATCGGCAAAACAATGAATATGAGAACGATCACTTGGGTATCGACGACAGAACTGATTTACCCCAAGATTGATTTTCCCGCCGAATACGCAAGAAACGCGTACACCACTCGACAGGGAAATACAGTAGACATTATAGGCATTGCTTCGTAGACTCGACTTGTGGGTCTCTAGGAGTGTAAGATTGTACTCCCCAACACCCCCCCCAGGGGCGCCAAACCAAAGATTTGACCCCCCCTTGGTCCCGGACGAACGCGTCATGGGAGCATGGAGGGCCCCAAAACGGGCCGAGAGGACCCCAAGTGGGCCCCAAGACGATCCAAGAGGGCCTCGAAGCGTCGAATGATCGTTCCAAAACGGCAAAGATGGCATCCAGACGGCCCAAGATGCCTCCAAAACGCTCCAAAAGGTTCCAAGAGGCCTCCCAAGAGGCACCGAATATGTGAAACATTGCACCATTCCTGTAGGAAACAATATGATTACCAATATTCGCCGCTTGCGCTTTCGTGACGTGCAAGACGGCCCAAAAGACCCCTAGGACAGCTCCAAGACGGCCCACAAAGGGTCCCAAGACAGCCACAAAAACAGCGATGACGGCCCCAGAGGGCCCCCAGACGACGCCAAAAGGGGGCCCAAGGGGGGAACTCGAACCCACATTTCCAGCATTCGGCCCCGGGGCGCCCCCAGGTTGCTTCAAAAAGCCCCCAACACGCCCCAAGAAGCCCTAAGGGAGTCCGAAAACAAACCCAAACGCCCCCAAGAACCTCCGAGGAGGTTGCCAAAAAGTCCAACAGCTGCCTACAAGACGCCCCCGATAGTCCTCCGACGAGACCCCAGTCAGACGAGACCCCACGAGGCCAAGGTTCCAGATCCAAAATGCAAACATGCGTTTCGGGCGTGCCAGAATCGAGGCCCGAGGCAGGACCCCAAGACCAGATCCTGACTCTTCGTCCTCCTCCTCGTCCTCCTCCTCTTCGTCTTCTTCCTCCGCCTCATTCCTCCTTCTCCCTCCACCCTCTTCCCCTTCCTCCTCCTTCTGCGCTTTCTCTTTATCTACTTGTTCCTCCTCATCGGTTTCGCTCTCGTCGGCGTCGCTTCCGTTTCACTATCGCCCCTTCTCGTCCTGCGTCCCCGAAACACGGTAGGGGCGCCCGAATGGGCATCATTTGCCCGCCCTGCACTTGAGGGTGCCCGTTGTGTCGTCGCGCGCGACATTGTCAGGCCTCACGAGAGCAATCCGCATCGACCCCGACCAAAAAAAATCGAGTCAAAATGCAAGCCGAGTAAATTCGGACGTGCCAGGATGCACAGCAACGCCATGCCAACATCGGGCCGAGTCGGGCCCTTGGCGAGCCGAGATATCTTCCTCGAACCGGAATTGGGCCGACCGAAAGTGATGTCGAATCGGCTCGGTCGGACTGAAGTGGGCCCTGGGACGACAAGGATTTTGACGCCCGAAATAAGTGCGGAAAAAAAGATACTCCAGATTTCGTAATAAAAGAGAAGGGGTTTCAACCCTCCCAGACGGAAAGTTTCAGACCCCCCCCCTGGGAGAACCCTCCAAAACATCGTCCCCAGACCCCCCCAGGCCCTCCAGGATAGCCTGGAAGAGACCCCCCCCCCGAAATGAGACCCCCCTCCCTTTATTACAGAATACATGTTGTACAGAACCGACAGCGTCCGCTGTTGGGCACGCGGCGTGCGTCTTCAAAGAACAAATCCCGCGGCGGCGCGGACAGCGAATCGTGTTCAACATGAACAGGCACTGCTGTTGGGCCTCGTACCCATTTTGTCCGTACCCATTTCGATCGTCCCGAAAAGCGGACGACGACGAGAAAAACGACGAGGAACGGGGACGGAAGACCGCGCACGGGGAAAGGCGATCAGAAATCCCAAAAAGACATACGACGGTCGTACACCGTTCAAGACGCGGGCCCAAGGAACTCCTCAAACCCCGTTTCTCGTTTTTGTTCGAAAGGGGGAGGGGGAATCATGGATCCAAGAATGGTCCGCAATGACAGGCAACCGGCACCCCCGGCCTCCCTTTGCGGGAGGAAGTGGGCCCGAAGGCGCGCGCACCGACGAGCAGGGGATAGGCAGCTACCTCGTCGCACAGCGACTTGCCCCAAGCCGAGAAGGCGTGGTGCGCAGGGGGCAGTCGGTGTACCTCGTCACTGCAAGAGTGGAGCAGGAGGAGGAGGAGGAGGAGGAGAAGGAGGAGGAGGAGGAGGAGGAGAAGGAGGAGGAGGAGGAGAAGGAAGAGGAGGAGGAGGAGAAAGAGAAGGAGGAGGAGGAGGAGGAGGACCAACAAAAACACGAAGGACGGGTTCTGGCTGCTTTCGGCCTCGGTCCGAAGGCTCTCAGACTCACCGTGCCCCAGGACCGCCCAAGAGCCGCTCGGAATGACACCCCTGCCGAAGGTGAAGGGGTCGAAACGCGCGGGGAGTGCACGCGAAAAAAAACCAATCAGATCGACCGGGAACCCGGGAGCCCGGGAACCCAAAACCCACCGAAATCGGCCCAGGACCAATCATCGGGAACCTGGGAACCCGGAACCGGGAACCCGGGAACCCGGAATGCCACGAAAATCGGCGGGAAACTTTCGCCAAATCTTTTCACCTCCGCTAGGACCCCTTCAGTGCAAGCACTGATCGAGGAACATCGAAATACCTCTCCGCCAGGATCCTGTTCAAGCCGCCAGGCGGTCGTGAGGTCGCGACGGCGGCCGCGAACCTTCTACATGCTGCATCTCTGAGGGACATTGCCTGAAATATCTGGCCGCCATGCGGATCGGAGCCTCGTCTGGCCCGCGTCGAATGCGCGTCGGAGCCACTCCGAATCCGCGCCGCATCCGTGCCGAACCGACGTTGGAGATTAGAAAAGGCAGCAGCTTACAGGACAGACGAGATCCCACAAAGTTGCAACGTATAAAGCATTGCCTCACTCGCCGCGATGACGGGCGGGGGGGGGGGGAGGGGGGGCGGGAGGGGGGCATGCTGTAATGCCGCCCCTCCGCTGTGTGCGTCCGGCACCACAGACTGCGGTTCCGGACGCACTGCTGCAGTGCTGGGGAGGCACTGGGGCTGGGAGGGAGCGTTACGTCAGGTCGGGCATGTCCTCCTACAGGCGGATCTGAGAAAAATCATAAGACATGTCAAAAAACAGTTTAACAATAGTCAAGCAATAAAACAAATCGTCCCCAGACTATTTTAGGACTATTTCTGAATTTTCCTCCTGCAGAGGGACATGCCCGACTTAGGCGTTACGTTATGGTTATGGTGGGGGAGATGGAGGGGGGGGGGGGGGGGAAAGGCATCACTCGCGCTACGGCCCAGAGGGCAAAGAAAACAACACTCCCTGATCTTCCGGGCCCCTTTTCCCAGGGCGGGCTCTCTCCCCTTCCCCCCAGGGGCTCGTCGTCCCGAGCCATCTCGAGGGGGCCCAGGATTCTGGATTCCCCATATTTGATAACATTTCCTGTGTTCGCCCCTTCCCACCCACTTCCCATATTTGCCTATCTTTCCTAGGAATCGAGGACTGACTGTGTCTGTGTGTTTTCCTCTCTCCTGACCTCTCCCGCGGCGCCCGAAGATGGGACCCCCGTGCTGCCGGGGCGGATGGAAGACCTCCGCCCCGAACTTGCTCAAACCGGCGGGCGGCCTGGGGCCCCAAGGAACCTAGAGATCCGACGCTCCAGAGGGGGAGGAGGAGGAGGAGGAGGAGGAGGAGGAGGAGGAGGAGACAGGAGGAGGAGGAGGAGAAGCTGGGCGTGGAGGAAAAGGCGGAGGGTTGCACGTCGCAGAACCACAGCGTTCGCGGGGCCTTCTCCTCGCCAGATCACCCGATGGGAGCGGGCGTTGTTTTTTGTTGGGGGGCTGTTTTGGGGCCCACGGGGGCCCTCGCCGGGCTCCGGGCCCAGGAAAGAGGTCCAGGCCTGCCGGGCCCACGCATCGAACAAATTGGAGCAGCCATGACGCCTGGGAGCGAACGACAACCGACCACCGGTGAGGACCGAGTGGGTGAGGCCGCGGCCTCTGGGATTTGTCGGGGAGACGTCAGACTCGGGTTCGGAGGACTCGGGTTGGCCCGACGGGGCCATCAGGGAAATGACGAGCCCCAATCTGAAATTTGACGCGAGCTCCCGCTGCAAACATCCGACGAAAACTTGACCGTCAACATCCAGGACGGGCTCGCCAGACAACGTGGACAATCGCCGAGTTCCGGCGAACTCGAGCCTTACGTTTCCCCGAATCTGGCCCACGCATCGAACAATTGGAGCAGCCGGATGTCTGTCGGGGGCGCGCAAACATTGATTAGCGATCCATGGATTTGGCGCGCGGTCGCCAAATCCATGGATCGGGGGAGGCGCCCTCCCCAAAATGCGGCTGATGCCGCCTCGTGCGGCGGCGGAAATCCGCAATTTTCCTCGGAAACGGGACCCGTCGCTAATCCACGCCCCCTTGATCCATGCTTGCGATCGCCTGAATGTCGGGGGGCCTCAGGCGATCCCGACCCCGGCCGATGCCGAACCCGGCCGATGCCGACTCCGGCCGCGGCCGCCCCCTCGCCGTTCCCGCCTCGGCTGTCCATAGGGAGGCCCCTCCCCCCCCCCCCGCGCTGATGTGCTCTGCGATGTGCAAGGCTTCACTGCGCTTCAGGCGGGCATGTCCAGGAGGAACATTGAAAAGTAGTGAGAACAAACAGCAAACATACAATGTAGATTATTGTTGGTCTATTTTTGAAGATTGGTTGGCTATTTTGTTTCTCCGCAAGTCAGCCTGTGGGAAGACATGCCCGACCTGATGATATGCTTTGTGATGCAATGCTTCACTACGCAATGCAACGCCACTATATGACATGCTATGCTCTGCCGTGCTCTTCTACGCCACGCTTTTCCATCCATCGCGTACCCTCTTGGGATCACTGCCCTGCTCGACGTCTGGCTGTGCGAATAGATGGGAGATCCTCGCCATGGGAAGGGATGGGAGGGATGGGGTACGACGTCAGATGTGACGATACCGCACCTGGCCTCCCCATCCCCTGACGCTGATGTTGGGCCCTTCGCCAGGCCAATTTTGGAGCGTTGGATCTCTGGGTCGGGATCGGCAGGGGCCGCTGGAACGGCGGCGGCGGCGGCGCAGGCGGCGGCGAAGCCAAGGCGCCCTCGCCCCCGCCGTGGTCATCGTGCTCCTCGCCGGCCACGGCCGTGGCGATGGAGGCGTCGCCGGCCAGGGCGAAGCGGCCCTCGAGGCGCCGGGGCAGGGGCGGGGCCCTCGGGGGCCCTCGGGGGCCCCCCGGGGGAGATAAGGTGTTACTGCGGCCCGTTGGTTGTTACTGCGGCCCGGTGGGTGTTAGTATGGCCAGGGGTCTTCCGGAGTGTATTAATTATCGAGTACGGTGAAGAGGGGGGGGGGTCCAAAAAGGCTCCGCCCCCCCCCCCCCTTCACTGAAGAGCCTCTCGGAAGAGCCTCTGGTGCTCTCCGAAGAGCCTCTTGGAGCCCCCGAAGACCTTCCTGCAGCCACCTAAGAGCCTCTTGGGCTCTCCGAAGAGCCTCTTGGAGCCCCCGAAGACCTTCCTGCAGCCACCTAAGAGCCTCTTGGGCTCTCCGCAGAGCCTCGTGGGGCCTCCGAAGAGCTTCTTGGGGCATCCGAAGCGCTTCTTGGGCTCTCCGAAGAGCCTCTTGGGCTCTACTACGACTACTACACTACTAACAACTACTACTACTACTACTACTACTACTACTACTACTACTACTATTACTACTACTACTACTACTACTACTACTACTACTACTACTACTACGACTACTACTACTACTACTACTACTACTACTACTACTACTACTACTACTACTACTACAAATACTACTACTACTTACTACTAACTACTACTACTGAGTACTACTACTACTACTACTACTACTACTACTACTACTACTCCTCCTACACGATTTATACTACTACTACTACTAGCTCACTAGTCCTGCTACTACTACTACTACTTCTACTACCACACCACGACTACGACTACTACTACTGCTACTACTACTGCTACATTACTACTACTACTACTACTACTACTACTATTACTACTACTACTACGACTACTACTATGATTACTACTACTATACTACTACTACGACCTACTACTCTA
The DNA here is from genome assembly GCA_963575745.1 of Prorocentrum cordatum. Classification (NCBI taxonomy): domain Eukaryota; class Dinophyceae; order Prorocentrales; family Prorocentraceae; genus Prorocentrum; species Prorocentrum cordatum. The sequence goes on from CAUYUJ010015869.1 coordinate 31,049, forward strand.
CTGCTACTAACTACTACTACGACTCAACTACTACTTCCTACTATTACTACTACTACTACAACGACTACTACGACTACTAGTAGTACTACTACTAACTACTACTACTACTACTACTACTACTACTACTACTACTACTTTACTACTACTATACTACTACTACTACTACTACTACTACTACTACTTCTACTACCACTACTACTATCTACTACTACTACTACTACTACTACTAACTACTACTACTATTACCTATACTACTACTGATACTACTTACTCCTTACTACTACTGCTACTACTACTAACTACTACTACTACTACTACGGCGACGACGAAGACGATGACCGACGACTACGAATACTACTACTACTACTACTACTACTATATTACGACTACGCTACGCTACTACTACGACTACACTACTACGAACTACTACGACTCTACTACTACTACTAACTACTACTACGACGACGACGACGACGACGACGACTACTACTACTACTACTACGACTACGACTACGACTACGACTACGACTACTACGACTACTACTACTACTACTACTACTACTACTACTACTACTATTACTACTACTCCTACTACTACGACTACTACTACTACTACGACTACTACTACTACTACTACTACTACTACTTCTTCTTCTTCTCGTCGTCCCTGGCGCCCTCGGGCTAGCACTCCCTAGCGCCAGTACTTCCTAGGGCTAGCACTCCCTAGCGACAGTACTTCCTAGCACTCCCTCGGACTAGCACTCCCTAGGACTAGTATTCCCTAGGGCTGGTACTCCGTAGTGCGAGTCTTCCCTAGGACGAGTACTCCCTTGGACGAGTACGCCCTAGGGGTAGTAATTCCTAGGACTGGTACTCCCTGGGGCGAGCACTCCCTGCGGCTAGTACTCCGTAGGATAGTACTCCCTATGAATGATATTACACCAGCACTACAGCAACATAGTACTACCACACTACAGCACCACTACCACAATACCAGTACCACAACACCACAACACCGCTACCACAACACCAGAACACCGCTACACAATACCACAACCACAACACCGCTACCGCAACACCACTACCACAGCACCACTGCCACTACCACAACACTACTACCTACTAGTAACCGAACCACACTACCAACACCACACCACTAACACAACACTACCAACACCACACCACTAACACAGCACACCACTACCAAGACCATACCAATAACACAGCATAAAGCACAACCCGCCACTACCACCACCACACCACTAACACAACATTACCAACACCACACCACTAACATAGCACAGCGACAACCACACCACTAACACAGCACTACTACCACGTAGGTTCCAGATGGGAGTTACTGTGGCCACTTTTGCCTGCGCGGGAGTGCATTCCCTTAAGGGTTGCGAATCTCTCCAGATCTAACATGAGATACCTTTACATATTACTTTCATTGAGCGGCCTGCGCGGGCCACAGTAACTCCCATCCCGCCGCGCGACGGGCCACACTAACACCCAACGGGCCACACTAACACCCAACGGGCCACAGTAACACCCGGTCGCCCCCCGGGGGCCCTCGAGGGCCCTGGGAGACCAGAAGGAGGAACAACCGCATGAACACAAACAGTGGGCGCTCCGCGCGGAGTTCTCGGATCTGCGCTGGACCCCCTCCCTGGCGCGCGGAGCGCGCCAGGGGCGGCGACGGAAGCGCCGCCGGGGGGGCCCAGGGCCGACCCAAGAAATCCGCGCGGAGCGCCGTGTTTGTGACGTGTTGTGTCTTCTTCGAGTTCGGAGGCCTTCGGGGATCCTGGGTGGCAGCCCCAGGAGCCCTGCTGAGGCGGTCGAGGCCATCGGGGGCCCCCTGGGGTTCCCAGAGGCTCCAGGGGCCTCCAGAACCCCAGGGGCGCCTGCACTGCGCGGGGTCCACGTCGTGAGTACGAAACGCACATGAGCACATAGCCACTATCACGTGGCATCGCAGTACTTGCTGACTGCGCCATGCCACGCCGTGGCCGAAGAAATGGTGTCCTGCCAAAGCGCTGGAAGGGCCTCCACACCCCCAGCTGCTTCGCAGGCGTGCCTGTAAACTTCCTGGGGCCACGTTGCTCGTTGTTCGTCGTGAGGCAAAACAAAACAAACACGACGGCATCGGAGGCCTGGAGAGAGCCCACAGCTTGCCGCGGCGGCACCGTGCGGCCGTCGTGGTACCTCGTCCCTGTGTGTGTGTGTGTATGTGTGTGCGTGCGTGCGTGCGTGCGTGCGTGCGTGCGTGTGTGTGTGTGTGTGGTGTGTGTGTGAGTGAGTGAGTGAGTGAGTGAGTGAGTGAGTGTGTGTGTGTAGTGTGTGTGTGTGTGTGGTGTGTCTGTGTGTGTCTGTGCCTGTGCCTGTGCCTGTGCCTGTGTCTGTGTCTGTGTGTGTGTGTTTGTGTGTGTGTGTGTGTGTGTGTGTGTGTGTGTCTGGGGGGGGGGCCTGGCCTGGCCCCAGTAGGTCGGCCCGAAGTCCCGCGGGGCTCTGGCCTCTCCGTGCCCCCCGTCCTACGGGGAGGGGTAGTGCCGCCGGGCGCGGCCAGGCTTGGCGCGGAGGCCTGGGCCGCGCGGGGGCCCCAGAGCGGCGGCAGGTGCCGCGCGACGCCGTCGGCCACCGCGAGGCGCCGCCGCCGCCGTGGACGCAGGCCGCCGCAGGCCGCCGCAGGCCGCCGACGTCGGCCGCCATCGTCCTCGTCATCGTCCTCGCCCACGTCGTCCTCGCCGCCGCCTCCGCCGAGCCGCAAGCGCGCCGCCGCCCGCCAGGTCGCAGCGCCCGGCGCGGGCCTCGTCGTGCAGGCGCCAGCCCTGGCCGCTGCCGGCGGCCTCGCCCGCGGGGAGGTCGCCGCGGAGAGCGCTCGCCGCCCGTCGGTCGCCCTCGCCCGTCGCTGCCGTCGCCATCGCCATCGCTGGCCGCCGCCAGCCGGCCGCCATCGCCCGTCGCGGCCGTCGCCGTCGCCGTCGTCGGCCGAAGTCGTGTGCCGCAGCAGCCGGTGTTGCCGCAGGGGGGGGAACCGCCCCGTGAGAGTGCGCTGGAACCTCGGCGGCAGCAGCGGAGCGACAACGGCAGGAGAGCGTTTCTTTATGTTCGGCGATGCCGGGCGTCATGGGGGGTGGGGCGGCAAAGGGGGTATGACGTAACGCACCGCAGCCGCGCCCGCGCGAGCGACGCGACGAGCGACGAGCGACGAGCGACGAGCGACGAGCGACGAGCGACGACGACGACGACGACGACGCGAGCAGCATGTAGGTGGCGATATGCCCCACTGCGCTTGTGTACACCACAACGCTCGCGTGCACCACAGCGCACGTGTATACCACAACGCTTGCGTAAACCGCAACAACCGTGTGCAACCCAGCGCCTGTGTACACCACAATGCTTGCGTACACTACAGCGCCGGTGTACACGTGCACACCGCAGCTACCATGTGCAACACAGCGCCTGTGCACACCACAGTACAGTGCTCGCGTGCACCGCAGCGCCTGTGAACGCCACAGCGCGTGTCTAGACCACAGCATCCGCGTGCAACGCAGCGCTGGTGTACACCAGAATGCCTGCGTGCATAGGACAGGTAGAATGAACATGTACGTGAAGATTTGCTGCGGACAACTGGACGCCACGCCAAGAAACTGCTGATAATCGAATGCGACGTTTTTCCCTTCCCCCTCCTCCTCCACCTCCACCGCCACCACCACCTCCTCCTCCTCCTCATGTTTCTCCTCTTCCTCCTCTTTACCCCCTGTCGTGCGGATTGGCGCTACAGCGCACGTGCGTATCGCAGCGCGCACCGCACAATGTTGTATTGAATCGGTCCAGTTGGCTCTCGGACGGCCAATTTGGCTGGAGCCCCCTGGACGCAGGCGGGAGGAGTTGGGGTGACGCGGGCGGACTCGTGAGGACTCGTAGATTCCAGCGGCGCTCCGTTGTTTATACATATATTTATATATGTATACATATATATATATATATTGTATTATGTGCAAGCCTCAAGCGCTCCATTTTGTCATAAGGATTCGATCGAACATTCTATATACAACAGTGGTTCTGTGTTGCACACGGTTGCTGTGGTGTACACAAGCGCCGTTCACACAGGCACTGCAGTGCACGCAGGCATTGTGGTGTACACTGGTGTTGTGTTGCACACGGCTGATGTGGTGTACGCACGCGCTGTGGTGTGCACAAGAGCTGTTGTACCCGAAAGCACGGTGGCACAAACTGACGCTGTGTTGCACGCGGCTGCTGTCGTGTACATATGTGGTGTGGTGTACACAGGCGCTGTGGTTCACGCAGGCACTGCGGTGTACACAGGCGTTGTGGTGCAAATCGCCTTCAAAATGCTGGCGATACCCGTCGTCCGTCATTTCTAAGCACTCCCAAACGCCGCCGGTGCGAAACGTGACGTCGTCGACCCCCTCAGATAATTGCCGTCATCGGCCCAGAATAAAAAACAAAACAAAACAAGGCTTCAGCCGCGTCCGCGCGCACGACGACTATGAGCGACGAGCGGCAAGCCACGAGCGACGACGACGACGACGACAACGACGACGACAACTGCGGACCAGACTCCCGTTCGGATTCCTACGCGGACACCTACGCGGATCCCAGTGCGCACGGCGGCAGTGCCGGCAGCGCACAGGGGGGGAGCGTTGCGTTACGTCATAAAGGGGGGGGGGCCATGAAGCCCGTCACGCCCCAAGCAATAAAGGCATAGTCTCCAGCGAGGATGAGGGCGTGGAGTGTTCTGTCTGCAGCGGCAGCGGCAGCGAGGGAAAGGGGGAGGGGGAGGAGGAGGAGGAGGAGGAGGAGAGTTCTTTCTGCCCTGGCGCGCAAGGCAGTTTGTTGGCCACAACGCTTGAACCCGGTTTCCATGCCATGCCGTTCGATGTGTATGCGTGTATGTGTGTATGTGTGTTTGCGTTTGAGTGTGTGTTGGTGTTTGTGTTCGTGTTTTGATTTGTGTGTGTTTGTGGTCGGGGTGGTGTTTGTGTGTGCTTGTGTTTGCGTTTGTCTGTTTATGTTTGGTTTTACATGTATTGTGTTTGTGTGTGTGTCTGTGTTTGTGCTGGCGCTTGTGTTTGTGATTGTGTTTGTGTTTTTGTGGTTGTGGTTGCGTTTGTGGTTGTGGTTGCGTTTGTGGTTGTGGTTGTGCTTGTGGTTGTGGTTGTGTTTGTGTTTGTGTTTGTGTTTGTGTTTGTGTTTGCGTTTGTGTGTGTGTTTGTGTCCGCGCCTGGCTGCTGCTGCCCCCACGGCTGCTCATCATCCAACTCTTCGGCGTCTGAACGTTTCGTCATCCTCTCGGCCAGCCCCCCTTCCCTATTTGCTCGCCGGCGAATTCGCTAGGTAGGGCCCCTATCTAGCTTGTAATGGGAGCGGAGTTCGCCGCCCCGCCGCTGACGAAAAAAATGTGTTTGTGCTTGTGCTTGTGCTCATGCTCGTGCTTGTGTTTGCGTTTGAAAGATTGTGTTTGTGTTTGTGTTTGTGTCCGTGTGAGTGTGCGTGTGCGTGTGCTTTTGCGTGTGCGTGTGCGTGTGAGTGCGTGTGCTTTTGCGTGTGCGTGTGCGAGTGCGTGTGGATGTTGGTGTGGGTCTGGGTGTGCGTGTGCGTTTGCGTGTGCGTGTGCGCGTGTGCGCGTGTGCGCGTGTGTGCGCGTGTGCGCGTGTGTGCGCGTGTGTGCGCGTGTGTGCGGGTGTGTGCGGGTGTGTGCGTGTGCGGGTGTGTGTGTGTGCGTGTGCATGTATGTGTATGTGCGTGTGCGTGTAGGTGTATGTGCGTGTGCGCGTGCGCGTGCGCGTGTGCGTCTGCGTGTGCGTGTGCGTGTGTTTGTGCGTGTGCGTGTGCGTGTGCGTGTGCGTGCGCGTGTGCGTGATCGTGCGCGCGTGTGCGCGTGTGCGCGTGTGCGCGTGTGCGCGTGTGCGCGTGTGCGCGTGTGCGCGTGTGTGCGTGTGTGCGTGTGTGCGTGTGTGCGTGTGCGCGTGTGTTCGTGCGCGCGTGTGCGCGTGTGCGCGTGTGCGTGCGTGAGCGTGCGTGTACGTGCGTGCTGCGTGCGTGCGTGCGTGCGTGCGAGCGCGCGCGCGGGGGTGGGTGGGTGGGTGGGCGTGCGTGCGGCGTGCGAGCGCGCGCGCGGGGGTGGGTGGGTGGGTGGGTGGGTGGGTGGGTGGGTGCGTGCGTGCGTGCGTGCGTGCGTGCGTGGGTGGGTGGGTGGGTGGGTTGGTGGCTGCGTGGGTGGGTGGGTGTGCGTGCGTGCGTGCGTGCGTGCGTGCGCGCGGGGGTGGGTGGGTGGGTGGGTGGGTAGTGGGTGGGTGGGTGGGTGCGTGGGCGGGTGCGTCGGTTGGCGTGTGGGTGTGTTTGTGTGTGTGTGCGTGTGTGTGTGTGTGTGCGTGCGCGCGTGCGTGCGTGCGTGCGTGCGTGCGTGCGTCTGTGCGTGGCCTTTGCTTTCGCCAGCGCAGTGACTCTGCCTAGCCGCCGACACAAAAAGTGTGTGTGTGTGCCATCCTGACGCTCAGATCCCAGTCGATCCAAGGTTCCCTAACGTCAGAAGGAGAAGTGGTGATGATGATGATGATGATGATGATGATGATGATGATGATGATGATGACGAGGAGGACTAGGAGGATGCGATGCGATGCGACCACCGTTGCGGACAGCGTCCGGGCCTGGAGCAGACCAGGTGGTTGAGGCCATGGCCTCTAGGATCTGAGGTGTCTGGATACATGCAGTGCGAGACATATAAAAAGTTAGGAGGAGGGAGGACGGAGGGAGGACGGAGGAGGACGAGGGAAGACGGAGGAGGAAGAAGGACCACAGAGGACGGAGGAGGAGGGCGGAGGAACAAGTCGCCCCCGCGCGGAGGCGCGGGGGGGGGGGCGGGGGAAGGGGAAGAGGGAGCGGAAGACACAAAAACTACATAAACAATAAAAAATCTGGGGTCCGCGCGCATTTCTTCGATCGGCGCTTGACCCCCCTGGCGCCGCCCCCGGCGCACCCCCTGCGCGATCCAAAAAACCCGCCCGACATCAGAGAGGTCATGGTTACGTAGCCGTTATTTTTCTTCAGGAGAGGGGAGGACGGGGAGCAGCAGGGAAAAGGATCGGCAGAAGCACCGAGGGCGAAGGCGGGGACCAAGGGAGGCACGGCCCTGGAAAGAAGGAGGCGGACAGTTGATGGGCCGATTTCCCAACACCACTACCACAGGCAGGAGAGGGAGGGGATGGAGGAGGTGGAGCAGGAGGAGACGGAGGAGAGGGAGGAGAGGTGGGGAGGAGAAACAGGAATTGGCCCACAAACAGCGCGACCGGGAGAGCCCCCCCCCTTCTGCACACAATCAGGGACTGACTGCGGAGGCTCTGCCCGAGAGGACACGCCCCGCCTCCGAGGGCAGCCCGTGCTCTCCAGACTTGAAGAGGACATCGAGCGCGACGGACAAGACACGAGGGCACCGCCTGGGGAAACCAACAGGAACCGATACCGCTCCACCTCCTCCTATTCCTCCTCCTCCTCAACTTCTCCTCAACTCCTCCTCAACTCCTCCTCCCCTCCTCCTCCTCCTCCTTCTCCTCTTCCTCCTCCTCCCCTCCTCCTCCTCCTCCTCCTTCCCCGGACCTCTCTCCGGGTTGCTCCGACCAGGATTTCGAGGCGAATCCAGGGGTGACGATGAGGGCCTCCCAGGAGGCCCAGAAAGAGGAAAACGAGTCAAGGGTACCGGTATCTGGAGGCCTCATAGATGGGGTCCGAGTAGAAGGGGTCGGAGGATCGCGCCGCATCGCCGATACGTCGGCGATACATCGGCGACGCATCGGCGATGGCATCGGCAACGTCGGGGATGCATCCGCGCCGTCGTCGTGGGGAACATCGGACTCCACATCGAAGCGCATCGGTGATGCATCGGCAATGCAACGGCCATGCGGCGCGATCCTCCGACCCCATCTACTCAGACCCCATCTAGGAGGCCTGGCGTTCCTCCTCTGACCCTCAATTCGGCAGGCCCGCCTGCTGACCAGACCCCACCGCTCCTCCTGCGACCACCGCAGGAGGAGCGACGGGCAACAGCAAGCGCCGTGGCCCCCCAAGGGGGCAGCCCTCGTGGGGGGCCCTTCGGGTGACCATCATGAAAATGACGAGGCACAGTCTGAAATTTAACGCGAATTACCGCTGAAAACATCTCACTAAATCTGGACCGTCAAAATCCAGAAAACGCTCGTCAAAAGGCGTCGGCAAACCCGAGGCCCGGCGTACTCGAGCCGTACGCTTCCTCGAAAAAAAGGGACGCATGAGAAGCATGCACAGGCCTTGTCAGGCCATGTCGACACCCTGCGAGCGGGGCAAATCTAGCGAAAGCTGTCAAGGATGGGCAGAAGGGGGATGCATGTCTAACCTTGGAAAGTCGCGCATCCTTATACCTTATAATGCGGGTTGACTGTAAGGTGCTCGGCTGACGGGAAAGACACATTCCCTCGGCCTCCCATCCTCTCTGAGCCTTCCGTGCATCGATTCGCCTTGTCAAATCAAAAGGTGCCCGATGAATCCCGAGCACAGAGAAACCCCGAGAGGCCCTAAGGAACGACGGTCGGTAAAGGCCCCGCACCAACCGATTTGCCACGAACAAACAAGTACCCCTTTGGCAAAGCTGAATTGGGGAAAGAAGCGCGACACGAAGATGACGTCGTCGCCCCCCGACGTCGTCGGTACAGAACCGGCTTCGACCTCGCCGCCACCTTCCTCCGCGTCCACCTCTTCCGCGTCCTCGACTCCCGCACGGCGCCCCCGCGGGCGACGCCGTCGATGTCGCCACCGAGGACCACGGCTTCGCGGAGGACCGCGGGCCCCGAGAGGGGGGTCCACGCTGCCGCAGTGCCGCGGCCGTGGCAGCGACGACAACGACGACGACGACGACGACGACGACGACGACGACGACGCGAGGGGTCACCCTGGGGGCCAGCTGCGCCTCCGCGGCAAGGCGATGACGGCGGCGGAGGCGAAGACGACGGCGATGATGACGACAACAGAAACAACAACGGCTGACTGCGGCGGCAACGACGACGAAGGCCGCGGTGCCCGAGGAAGGCTTCTGGGAGGCCAGCGGCTGCGAAAGGGGTCCGAAGGGCACGGCTGGCAAGATCCGGCGGGGGCGGGGGGCCGCGGGGCGCTGGCGGGGGGCGGGCTGGGCGAGGGGATCGAGCGTGTCGAGGAGCTCGGCCGATCTCGAGGATAGAGGGCCCCGAGGCTCTCGAGGACGGAGGGCTTCCATGATCGATCCTGCGCGTCTCGGTCTCGAGGGTCCGCGGATCGTGCGGGCCTGCCGGCAGATGCCGGCGCGAAAAAGGGGGGGATCGGGGAGGGGGCGAGCACGCAGTCTGATCCGCACCGGCGCAAGGCCAACGGGAGGTCGCCACCGGGGGGTCGTCGCCGCAGCCTCGAGGACGACCCCTCTGGGCCCCCAGAGGCCCCCCAAAAAATATTCCCGAAACAACCGAGACTCACCAAAATCTTCTCTATAAGAAGGCAGAACGCCATACGTCAGGTTCGTGTCGTGCCGACTTCGGCGCTGGTTTCTGACACCGCGGGGATCGTTCAACCTTGAACGATCGGCTGTTTCCGAAACGTCCAAATCGTTCCACATCGAACGATTTTGGGTCGCCCGCGGCGTTCAAAGTTGAACGCCGCAGCGCGGATCCAAGAAATCCGCGCGGAGCGCCAAAAGTTTATGTTTGTGGCGTGTTCTCTTCTTCGATTCACCAAAAATCTTTGAGGGGGGAAGGAGGTGGCGGACGAGGAGGAGGAGGAGGACGAGGAGGAGGAGGAGGAGGAGGTGGAGGAGGAGGAGGAGGAGGACCGAGGACCCCCTCCCCCTCCCACTTATGGTGGTGGAAAACAGGCCCATCAATCTTCTCGACCCTGGATGCTCGATTCTCAGGAGGTGCTCGTGAGCGTTTTATTCTTCGGCGCTTCTTCCGACATTCGGCGGAAGGCAAGAGGGTGGGGGTCTGGCTCCGGACCTCTGCTTATAGTGCGACTGTTTGCAGCAGTGCGTCCGATGGGGGGAAGGCTCCACTTGCTCGAAACAGGCGCCCAAAACAGACAAGATCTACAGTCAACCCGCATAGCAAGGACGGGCAACCTTCCCAAGGGTACCATGGCATCCTTGCCTCCTCGGTCCATCCTTCGCCAGTTTCGTCGGCCGCGCCCCGCTCGAAAAGCTTCGCAATGTACGTACAAGGCCCTTGCATCCTTCTCGCGCATCCTTTTTTGTAATACTGGTTGACTGTACTCCATAGGGGGGGAAGTGGGGTTTTGGGGGCCCGCGCCGATCGGCAAAACGATGAATAAAAAACGATCACCCGGCGGCCCTCCCGAGTGGTGGCTGACTACCTACCAGACCACCCCAACCCAACCCGAAGACCCGAATTTCGGGTTGGGGGGGGGGTAAAAGGGCTCCACACGTGTTTTTTTTCGAGGTGTCCCGACCCCCCCCCACTGGAAATCGAGGGTACATCTGAGCCTTCGGGTTGGGTTTGGGGTGGTGTTTGGTGGGTGGTGCGTGGCTCTGCCCCCGCACGCCGCTGGTCTCGGCTCCGCCGCTGGGCCCCCTCTCCGCCCCCTGTGCTCTGGCGCTGCTCGTGCCGCGGGCCCCCGGGGATCTCGCCTCGGCAGGCGCGCACCAGGGGGGGGCAGGCCCGAGTCGGGCACGTCCCTCTGCAGGAGGAAGCCTCGAGACTGGTCCAGAAGGATAGTCCAGATTTCGTAATAAAGGGAGGGGGGTCTCATTTCGGGGGGGGTCTCTTCCAGGCTATCTTGGAGGGCCTGGGGGGTCTGGGGACGATGTTTTGGAGGGTTCTCCCACGGGGGAGGTCTGAAATGGCTTGTCTTAGGGTCCAGACCCCCTCCCTTTTACTACGAAGTCTGGAGTAGTCTGGGGACGATCGTGCGAGCATTTTGCCTACTTCCGAACAGCATCCGCCTGTAGGGGGGCATGCCTGACCGAAGGGTAGGGGGAGGAGGGAGCCTGCTTAGAAAGAGGCTGCCTCTTGGACAGTGCCGGCCTTACATCTACAGATGAGGCCCGTGCCTTCTGAGAGGCAGCGGTGATTCTAAGAAGCCTTCCCCACCCGTCCTCCGACCCCCCTCTGTGCGCAGCTGACGCTGGCTCTTCATCATGAGCCGGCTGTTTGACGGTCCTGAAGCCTGGGAGCGGCCTCCAGAGGCCGAACACGCGAACACGTCCAAACCCAAACCCGCCGTCGCTATTTCTGCTGCGTCGCCCGCCTGGACCTGAAGGACGGTATGCACGTGGCCGCCTCTGGCACCAGGAAAACGGGCTGCGTGCAGCCAGACCGCTGATTCCCCCTCTGCTTAACCCCCACCGTGTTATGTAGGGAGCCCACAACGGACGAACGCGCCCAGCCGCGTACATGAATGCGGCCCCGAGTCCGCGAGGCCGGCCTTGGGGTAGGAACGCTCGCGCACTGCACACCCCGAAAACCCAGAGACAGGCACGCACGCGTGATTCAGTCTCCTTCCGCTCCTGACCGACGCCGTCAGCCCCCAAAAGCGGGGGGCGGCCGCGCCTCCCCGCTGGTGACCAGGGTGCCCTGGCGGGTCCTGCCGGCGCCGTCGCCGTCGCCGTCGTCGTCGTCGTCGGCCCTGGCGGGTCCTGCCGGCGCCGTCGCCGTCGCCGTCGTCGTCGTCGTCGTCCTCGTCGTCGTCGTCGTCGTCCTCGTCGTCGTCGTCGTCCTCGACGTCGTCGTCGACGTTGTCGCCGTCGTCGAAAGAAGAATCGCCGCTGCCACCAGCGACGTCGCCGCGATCGTCAAGAAACCCAGTGGTTGACCGCTTCGGGCCTCTGTTGGCGGCCGGTCTTCGGGCATCGGCATCGAAAACAAAGTCGCGGGAAGCGGAGTCGTCGTTGCCGCCGTCGTCGGCGGCGCCATCCTCGGTGTCGTCGTCACCTTCCTCCAACTCGTCCTCGTCGTAGGCATCGGCTTCGTCGTCCACAGGATGGAGGGGGAAGGGGGAGGAGGGGCAAGGAGAGATGACGAAGGAGGCGCGGAGAGGAATGAGGGAGTGATGAGGAGACTCCTCCTCCTCCTGCTCCTCCTTGTCTTTGTCCTCCTCTCTCCTGAGTTGTTTTCTTTTCCTCCTCTTCCTGCCCTACCCCATCCGTCCTCCTGACCCTCCTTCACTCCCCCTCCTCTCCTCCTCCTCCTCCTCCTCCTCCTCCTCCTCCTCCTCCTCCTCCTCCTCCTCCTCCTCCTCATCCTGCCATATATCCGCCATATATCCTCCCTCCTGTTCCTGCCATGTAGCCTTACCCCTCTCCTCCTCTCCTCCTCCTCTTGCTCATCATCCTCACCATCCTCCTTCATCCTCGCCCTCCCACTCCCTCAACATTCTCAACCTCCTCCTTTTGCCTCATATACTGCATCTTCAGATCCCTCCTCCACCTCCTCCTCCTCCTCATTCTCCTTGTCCTCGTCCTCATCCACCTCCTTCTCCTTCTCGTCCTCCTCCTCACACCGCATGGCAGCGGCGGAGAATGCAACAATCGACCTATGTGTTGCGGTGGCCTGCAACGGAACATCAACTCAGTTCCGTTATGCTCCTCCTTCTCCTCCTCCTCCTCCTCCTCATCCTCATCCTCATCCTCATCCTCATCATCATCATCATCAGCATCATCAGCATCATCATCATCATCATCATCATCATCATCATCATCATCATCATCATCATCATCCATCATCAGCATCAGCATCATCATCATCATCATCATCATCATCATCAGCATCATCATCATCATCATCATCATCATCATCATCATCATCATCAGCATCATCATCATCATCATCAGTTTCATCATCTTCATCATCTTCATCATCATCATCATCATCAGCATCATCATCATCATCGTCATCATCATCATCATCATCATCATCATCATCATCATCATCATCATCATCATCATCATCCGCCTCCTCATCCTCCTCCTCCCCCTCTTTCCCATTTCATCGTCGAGTCATCCTCCCTCTCCTCCCTGCACCGTACTCTGTGCATCCTCCTCCCGCCCTCTTTCTCGTCCTCTGTTGCGCCTCCCCCATCCCTCCCCTAATAGTTGCTCCTGTGAGCAACTGCTGTCGAACCACCTCACGTGCTGGTAGGGTGGGCCGCGCCCCTCGCCCGAGACTTCCTCTGGAACAGTGATCATGAGGCCTGGAACTTAAAGAAGGGGCCCCAGGACACACAAATAAATACACACAACCAAGAAGATCCTCCATATTTTCCCATTTGTTTGGGGTTTTCGTCTTCCCCCCCACTTCCCATATTTTCCAACATTTTCTGGGCAATCGACGATTCATTGTGTCTGTGTGTGTTCTTCCCCTCCTGACTGAAAGGATGCATCACCACCGGCTGCGATCATGCAGCTTGAGACGTCCAGAGGACACGCGGACGGAAAGCACACCATGCTCAACATGTCGTATGCTTTTGGCGCGCTCGCTGCTCGAACAGGCCGAAACGGATACGCGAATCGGGGGCGGACCGTTGACAAAATGCGGCGCTCGCCGCAGCACCGAGCACGCTCGCGCGACACGCTCCCCACTGTTGCACGGATAGAGAGGGGCTCCGTTTCAAAATGGGACTCTTGCTTGGAACAAATCCGCTGGCCTGCCCTCCCAGTCCGCCCCAGAAATGTGGGACATCACGCATTTGGGAGCCGAATTTCGTGACAATTTCGTTGCGTCACGCCTCGGCGCGGGATGCGAATAAGCGAAAGAGGAAGGAGGAAAAGGACAGAGGAGAAACATATATATTTTCCTCGTGCAGCAACAGTTCCTCGCGCTGAAGCATAATTGCCGGCAGACGGGGAGGCACTCCCCCCGAATGCCCGCGCCCCAGGGAGGGATGTGGTGGGAAAATCACGTGAAATCGAACCTAGAGCCCAAATGGCCACGATAGCAATGCCATCGGCCGGCTCCTTTGTTCCTTACTGCATTACATGCACTACTCAACAAATCCGCTGGCCTGCCCTCCCAGTCCGCCCCAGAAATGTGGGACATCACGCATTTGGGAGCCGAATTTCGTGACAATTTCGTTGCGTCACGCCTCGGCGCGGGATGCGAATAAGCGAAAGAGGAAGGAGGAAAAGGACAGAGGAGAAACATATGTATTTTCCTCGTGCAGCAACAGTTCCTCGCGCTGAAGCATAATTGCCGGCAGACGGGGAGGCACTCCCCCCGAATGCCCGCGCCCCAACACTGCAATTATGAACTGCTGCGGGCACGCGCATCGACGGATGCACGGAAAGCCTCCTTCGCAGCCAGCCTCTCAGCTGGAAGGCACTTCTCGCAAATCAGTTTGTGAAATGCGGGCGTGGACACCATCCTTCCGTGACCAGTGAGGCCGAAATGCCAACCACAACAAGTCCGCCAGACTGAAGTGCATGTCTGGCTCGACCCCTCCAGCACCCGGTGCACCACCGACGAACGTGGATTCTGTACAAAAGGAGGGCCCTCCAAGCACATTTGCCGAAGGCTGGACGCCTCCCTCTCAAACAGCAGCCGCAGGGAGCTAACCGTGGTGGCGAGCTCGGCAACCTGTGTCTCCAAATCGGCGCCACCTCGTGCAGCGACCGATGCGCCGCAAAAGTTACGAGGCCGCTTTGCGACAGGCTCATCGGACGCATGATCCGAAACGCTGGCCGCAGCACCGCGCGACGCCTGTTGCGCCCAGCGTGCCGAGTGAGACAAAGGAGCAGCACGTATATACCCTAAGACGGCTGACGAGCCCCAGCGGCCTAGCAGCTGAATTGCCCAAGAGTCGAGACCCGCCAGAGCGAGGCCTTGGGCGCCCGTCACGCGAAGTGTATGTCCAGTCCACCTTTCTTCCCCGCCAGGCCCCTGCAGGGGCAGCCCCAAAAGCTCCGCCGCCTTGGCGATGGTTGCAGCAACCTCAACCTTCGAGCATGGGCTGCCCTGAGCATCAGGGAACATGGGCAAATGGGGAAGCGGGCAACCGCCAGAAAACATATCTGGAAAGTGTGACTTCAACCACCGCGCCTGTGCAGCTAAGGTGTGGACTGGGCAGATTGGCCCCAAACTCCCTGATTGGCAACAACAGCCATGGGTGCGCACGGCCCCCAACGCCTCAGGGTCAGTTTTGGACGCTGGCAGGTTCCACGACACTTGCAAGTCAGCGCCAACTCCAGAAGGGACAACGAACGTGGCCCTGGTACCTGAGATCTCGACCTCGCGCAGAAGCCACCACGAGCCAGCGATGATCATAAGCTTCGGGTTCGCTGGCCCTCCGTGGACCCAAGGAACGGGGCCATCAGGAAGCCGATGGAGATCGAGGAACGGTAACGGCGAAGCCTGCGAGCCGGGGCCCATGCCCCTCTCACAGGAGCGCACGGCGTCCTTCAAGGCTCGCGCGGTACACTGGTCAACGACGTGCCCCTGCCGTTCCGCCTCCACGCGTGCAGCCGACAGGTACAAGCGGGCGGAACGATACCTGCCCGCCTTGAGACTCGCCCCTAGGGCGTTGACCGCCTCAACAGTGAGAGGGGTAAGGCTTAGACCCCACATCTCCAGCAGCTTGCGGCACGTTCTGACCCTTGAAGCTGCAGATTCTCGGGGCGAATCCGCGTAGACAGCATTGCAAAAAGCTACCGATGCCGAACGGCGCAGCTCAACAGTGCTGAGGTCTGGCACCGCTCCCCGAGAATACTCCTGCCGGCCTGGCGCGCCAGCACGCAGCCCAGGGACCGCATTGGGGGCAGGCCGTGCCGTGGAGGCAGCACGCGCCTCATCCCCAGCCCCTGGGCTAGCCCCAGACCCAGCTAGAGCGGGATGGCTCCTAGCTGGGGTCCCGATTGGAGCAGCCGCCAAACTAGGCCCCAAATCCCGCCGGAAGCGGTTGGAGGCTAGCGGAACCAAGTCCTCCCTCGGCCGACGACGCCGCCACATGGGAGAAACCCAAGGGACAGGTCGGCAAGCGGAATGACAGCCTGGCCTACTTTGCGCCGACATGCCAACATGCAGGGGTAACGAATGCAAAGGGAGCGGGCAGGGGAAGGCAAGACGGAGAAAAGAGCCGGAAAAGTGGAAGGAGGAGAAGAGCTATAAAAGACGAGGCGAAATCTTTAATAGGGCACCTCGCGGCACGCGGCTGCTTGCACATCCCGCGCCCTAAACGCCCACCCCCGCGGGGCGCTGAGTCATTGCCGGGCGCGGTGGCGGGCAATCCGCTAACCGCGCCCGCCAAATCACGTCGAGCGCCGGCGAAGGAACGGCCTGCGCGGCCAAAAGTGCCTCGGGGAAGGGCTTCGGCGGGACAGCCGCGAGCCTAGAGAGGGCATCAGCCCAGACATTTGCCTCAGACGGAAGGTGGGCCACCGAGTAGCTCCACCGATACGCGGCCTTCCGCCACGAAATTTTGCGAGTGACTGCGTTCAACGCCCTACGTCCTTTAAAATTTGCGGCGCCCGTCAGGGCGCCCAGATTGTCGCCCCAAATGGTGACATGTTGTGAAACTGCGTATTCGTCTGCCCAAACGAGCAAACAAAGGAGGACAGCGATGGCCTCCCGTAGCGTCTGCCACTTCGGGTCTCCAATCGCGGCCCCGAAGCGATGGCAGATGGAATCGGTCCACGCGCAATGGAAATACTGCATTGGTTTTCCGCCTCCTATTAACACACCACCGCAGCCCCATGGCGAAGCGTCAAACTCGATGCGTTCCCGCGCCAGCGGGAGTCGCTGGTCATCGGAAGATTCATAAACAACGCGTCGCAAGGGAAAGACGCTGCCTTGGACCAGCGCCAAGAACCAAGCGGCGGCGGCCGAAAACCGGCGAACCGCCACGCGACCAGGGGGGGCCTCAGGCCGGGCCGAGCGCGCAGCCGCCTCAGCAGCCGTGAGTGCTGCCCATAATGACCCAGCGAAAGGCGCCGCCTCGGGCACCACCTGTGCTATTCGAGAAACCTTCCCCACAAGCGATCGTGCCTTAGACAATGGGGCGACGCCGCCGCGCCCGGCAAAACGCCGCAATAACACAGCGGTCTCGTCCAAGAACTCCCGAGGGATGGACATGTGCGCGGCGCCGTCAACGACCTCGTACTGAATGCCGATCCACTGGCGGCGCCCGGACGTGAAAACGCCCTTGTCCCACGACAAACCCAATCCGAGCGTGAGCCACCAGGCAAGAACAAAGTCCGCGTTGAGCTGGACATCCGCCTCGGCGCCAGCCAGTGTCACAGCAGGGTCGTCGACGTACAACTGCAGACGGCCGGCATCTACCGACAACATGGCCTGGGTCGACCGGGCAACGAAGGAGGCGAACCTGGAGTAGACCAGAGGGTTAGATTTGCCTCCGAAGCCAAGCACGCGCCACACGATCACCCGGCCAGCACCCGCAGAAGGGGGCTGTTGAAGGATAGCCACGTTGAACCTACGCTCCTCCTCGTGCAGAGGAATGCTCATGAAGGCGTCCTTGAAGTCCAGGATCAACACCTTCACGACTCCTCCAGAACATTGGAGGGATCGCTGCGCCAAAGTCGCCAAATCTACCCCGTGGTCGATTCCGCGGGGGAGCACGGTCCGCTCGTGCGTCGACGCCGCCAGGTTAACCTTGTTGGTCTTCAGATCTTGAATGATGCGGTTCTTAAATGACCCGTCTTGTTTGCGTTTCCTGACGTTCCCCAGCGGCGCCGGAAAAATTTGGCCAAAGCGCGCTACCGCCTCAGATTCGTGGGCGAAGGTTTCCCCGAATCCTTTCGACAAGTACGTGCGAATCAATTCCAGCGTGGGCGGTTTGCACTCCCCGTAATTCTCCTCGAAGGACGGGTGGTTCGATGTAAATCGGAAGGCGCCCGCTGCCAAGTCCGCTGGACACAAGATGCAGGGCGACTCTGCCAAAGGGAAATGCCCCCTGGGGTGGATGGCGCGCGCAATTCCCATCGGAGCGCCAATTTCCATCCAAACCCCGAGCTCCTGGTCTGGGTCCCGGGTGGCCTTCGAGATCTCCTGGACGAAGCGGTATCGAATGCCAGATGCAGGATGAGTGCGCTCCACCTCATCCCTGGGAAGTCCAAGCGCCCGCCCGACGGCCCCGCGCAGTGCAGACACCGTTTCCGGGCTGGGTGGCGCGCGGACGGATGGATGACCGCAGCAATCCGTCAAGCGTTGGAGCGACGGCGTCGAACTGCAGGCCTCGACGATGGCTTCCCGCACCCTCCACATGACCTCCTGGAGCTCACGGGCCGTAAACACAGCGCGGGCGGCGTTGCGAAGGCCCCCCGAGCAGGCCGAATCTTCTCGGCGACGCTCCTCCCGCTGACAATCGCCGTCCGCGCCTCGAGACGGACGGCGACGAACGCGATCTCCCTGAGATGCAACAGTGGGCAAACTGGCCAGACCAACGGTAGACTCTGACGCGGCCAGCCTCCCTGCATCCCAAGTCATGCACTCGCGCACCCAAGCTTCAATGACTCCGTCGTGGAGTTCGCCAGGGTCGTCGGAAGTAGAGGCGATGCTTCCTCGATGCGGGCGCGGGCCCCTTCCGCAGAGGTAGGTGGCGCCGTCGCCGGTGAGGCCGCACAGTCCTTCCAGCGCGCGAGGACGCTGGCCGTGACACCGCCGCCTCACTGGACGGTCGAAGTCGGCGCCAAAACGGCACTGCGACACGCGGACGTCCACCCGGCCATCTTCGAGTAGGGACTCAAAGCAATCCAACATCCACAAGTGCGACCTGTCGGGGCCCTCGATGCTGACGACGGCCCCGGCGTCGGCGAGCGCCCGGGCCACCGACGCCACCCTCTCGGCGGCGTGGTTGGCCGCGAGAACCCGGGCCCCAGCAGGAATACCCGCTGGACACTTGGCCGAGCGGGTTCTGGTGCGCTGCGCTCGATCTTGAACCCTGCCGAATGTGGTCGGCGAGGGGGCAAGACGGACGACGACTGTCCACCCTTGCGCTGTCATGCCCGAGCACTCCGCGAGGATGCTCTCTCCGCCAGCCTCCTCCGAAAAGTCGGGGCTGCGACTCGTAGACGGCGAACCCCAGTGGCGGGCTGGCAGGCCGAGCGCCTCTGCCTTCCGCGCCAGTGCGCCAACGCAAGTAGCGTCAAAGAAAAAGATCCTCTGCCTCCTCTCCAGCTCCAACGCCGCCCCCTGCCCAGCCGCCCTGCGCCCCCCTGAAGCCGCCGCAGCCAAGGCAGATGACGATGGGTTCGTCGACGTAGAAGACGGGGCAGCAGGGGATGAGCATGCAAGCGGAGGAGGCACGGGGAATGATGACGAGGAAGATGATGAAGGTGGAGAAGATGACGGCCTCGTACTCGAGCTCGTCCTGGCTCTAAGGCGGGAGCGGTGCCTCGTCAACGAAGCTGCAAAGCGTGCCAAAGATGCCGAAAGTACAGAAAGCTTCCGCTTCCGCCCCGAAACATCAGGGCGCGCTGGTAATGCCACAGCGGCGAGAGGAGCACCTGTAATCCCGCACAATGAAGGAGGAGCCTCGCGCGCCACGGCCGGCGACAGCGGGTGCGCAAGAAGGGCCTTTGGGCCACCCGTAATCCCGCAAATTGCGGGGGGGGGCTCGCGCGCCCGTGCTGGCGGCGACGCGCGCCGACCCCCTTTCCGCATTCCATCAGCGTCAGGCGGTGCGCGTGCTCACTGGGGCCTCCAGTTCGCAGGCCTCGCCGCCGCCTTGCACGCGTCGTCGATGGCGCGGTGCGGGCCCAAGCACCACTCGCAAGAGTGGCTCCGCTTGTTCGGGCACGGTCCGGAGACGCACCCTGCGGACTGCCGGTTCCACGAGAAGCGCAGCTCCTTGCCGTCTGTGGACCGGAGGTAGCGGCCATCCTTCCGCTGCCCGCCCAAGGCTGCCAAACCCTTCGTATGGCTTCGCCTTCGGCTTGGCAGGCCGGGCAGGCGCCGAGGGGGCCCGGGCGGCCGTCTCGGCGCGCGGCTGCGGCTGGGCCGACGCTGCCTGCGCGACCCCGCGGGGCGCCATCAAGGCAAGCTTGTCGACGCGCTCGTACCACCAGCCAGCCATGGTACTGGTGTCCGACTTCGCACTGTCCCGGATCACCGCCTCCCACGGGCGCTCGGGGATGAACGTGCCGGGGTACGCCCCGCACTCCACCTGCGCCTCAATGCGGCATTTCTCGGAGCGCATCTCGTCGTCGGCCTGGGAGATGATCCCCCAGTGCTGCGGGAATGTGGCGCTGAGGATCCGCATGCCCTCCTCGTACTCGTCCAGGGGTCCTGGCAAGCAGGCCTTCAGGGTCACCATGGCGGTGCGAAACACGCGCCAGCAGGCCCGCCACTGCTCGAACGAGGAAGGGCCTTTGAGCTGACGCGTGACCAGCTCGCCGCCCACAAATACCTGCGCGGTAAAGCGCATGACCTTCTGCTGGCGCCTCCCGAAGGGCCCCCACACCGCCATGTCCGCGTAGGGGGCGACGTCATCCGCGAGCCGGGCGGCAAGGGCGGATATCTGGTCATTCGTGGCCTCCTCGTGCTCACGGGGAGGCCCCCCGTGCGCCTTCTCGTACTCGTCCAAAAATGAACGCAAGGTCTGCTCTGGGAGCAGCTCGAACTCGCCCTCGTCCGCTTGGTCGATGAAGGCCGAAAACTTACGTTTTCGAGATGGCCTCCCAGAAGGCGCTGCGGAAGGGGCAGGGCCGCCGCCGCCGCCGCCGCCACCTCCTCCGCCGCCGCCGCCACCCCCGCTATGTCCACCACCTGCGGTCGGTGCACTAATGCCCGCAGGCGGCCCGCCGAGGGTGCCGAAATCGGGCGGCGGCACGCCGGCAACATCCGCCACGCGACACAGGAAACGCGCAAGCGCCCCCTTCTGCAATGCCGTGAGCGGCGCACCAGACACCTCGCACGCGTCCAACGCGGACTTGAGGTCGGTGACGCGCACGTCCAGCAAGTCGACGACGAAATTGTGTCGTATGACCCCCCCAAGTGCTCGACGTACGACTCTAGCACAATCTCGTCTGCCCCCGAGGTGGATGCCACGGCGGCGACCCTGAGGCTCTGGTTTAAGCCTGGGGCGGCCCGAGCACGTGCCTTGGGGGCCGGCGTGGCGGGGGCCGCAGGCTGCACCCCCGCAGAAGGTTCCTGCTCAAACCAAGCCATGTGCCCCCAAACCTGTTTGAAGGAACCGGCAAGGGATGCAAATGAAACGTGAAGGAATTGCAAAATACAAGACAAGAGGATTCGGTATCGGAAGACCGTGAAAATCACGTGAAATCGAACCTAGAGCCCAAATGGCCACGATAGCAATGCCATCGGCCGGCTCCTTTGTTCCTTACTGCATTACATGCACTACTCATCAGTCTCACACCTTCGAACTCGACGTTGGAACCAGCACATAGGTCACACGAGCGACGGAGGCTCAGTTCCAGAGACAAACTGTCGTCTGAGATGTCGACAAAACTGCTGTGACCAGGCACATCAGGTGTGCAACCATCTGTGCATTGCGGCTTCCATTCAAGGGGCGGTTCTCCTTGGGAATGTATTCCAGATTTCGTCATAAAAGGAGGGGGGTCTCATTTCGGGGGGGGGTCTCTTCCAGGCTATCTTGGAGGGCCTGGGGGGGTCTGGGGACGATGTTTTGGAGGGTTCTCCCACGGGGGAGGTCTGAAATGGCTTGTCTTGGAGGGTCCAGACCCCCTCCCTTTTATTACGAAATCTGGAGTTTTTGGACTTTTGGAGATGCCTCACGGCATCCCTCTATTCTTATCTCAGAGAGGACGCCCGGTTCCTTTTTGATGACAAGGCTCTCGCCTGAATCGCAGGCCCAGTGGGCACTCGTCTTACAAGGTGGCTCTTCCCGTGGCGACCAGGAGTGCCAGCTGCGTGCAAGCAACGGGAATGATATCAACGACTAGAAGGTGTCCTGCAGCGTTGCGTCGTTGATGCATCCTGGGTTTAGTCTGGTCCTCCCCCTGCTCCTGTTCCTCCTCCTCCTCCTCCTCCTCCTCCTCCTCCTCCTCCTTTTCCTCCTCATATTCCTGCTCTACTTCACATGCTATCGATCTCCTCATGTTCATCCTCCTCCTCCTCCTCTTCCTCCTCCTCGTCCTCCTCCTACTCATCATCAGCATCACCATTATCATCCTCAGCGTCCACATCCGCATCGTCATCATCATCCACACCCGCGTCAGCATCATCATCAATATCATAATCGTCATAAACATCATCCTGACCATTTTCAGCTTCATCATCATCATCATCAACAACAACAACCCTCCTCCCTCCTCCTCCGCTCTCCCCTCCTCGTTCGTTTCCCTCGTCATCTCTCCCTTAGCCTTGCCACTGAAAATTTCAACGGGAGCCCTCTTAGCACCAGACCACGTCCAGTTTTGATTCGGCCACGTCCGCGATCGCAGAGTCTTGAATTCTGCGGGGGGTTCTGCGAAACGTGGAAAACGGCAGCGCCGAGCCTCCATGGGCGAACACGGCAGAGACGCTTCGTCTAGATGTCTGCGCCAAACTTTGGCGGCGGGCGCATTCTGCACCACTGGGCGCCGAATATATATATATATATATATATATATATATATATATATATATATATATACACGACGCACATGATGTCGGGCATGTCCTCCTACAAGCGGATTGCAATCGAAACGTTATGAATAGCCACAACACGGTACAAACATAATCAAAAATACTCGAACCGTCGTCCCCCAACTAGTTTTCAAGGTTTCCCAACGATCCTGTGTTGTTGTCCTCGTTTTGAAGAGACGGTGCCCCGCTTTCCTCCTCCACCTATCCTCCTCCCTCCCCGTCGGCGCTTCACCCACCCAATACAACGCTTCGTGTCCCCATAAGAAGCTCCACCGAAGGCCCCCAGTGTCATGGTTCGCATGGCGGCCCGGGGCGATTTCGGCACACCCCTCACGAGGATCGTGGCCCCACAAAACCCCACCGAAGGCGCCACTGGCGCGATTCGCAGGGCGGCCCTGGGCCTTTGCGGCGACTCCCTCACGACGGGGATCGCGGCCACATTGGGGGCTTCACCGAAGGCGCCACTGGCGCGGTTCGCATGACGGCTTCGGGCCATTCCGGCACTCCCCTCATGAGGATCGTGGCCCCGTAGGGGGCTCCACCGAAGGCCCCCGTTGGCAGGGTTCGCACGGCGGCCTCGGGCCGTTTCGGCACACCCTTCACGAGGATCGTGGCCCCATAGGAAGCTCCGCCGAAGGCCCCCGGTGGCAGGGTTCGCACGGCGGCCCCGGGCCATTTCGGCACACCCCTCACGAGGATCGTGGCCCCGTAGGGAACCCCGCCGAAAGCGCCGACGGCACGTCTCGCACGGCGGCCTCGGGCCATTTCGGCACACGACCCCCACGAGGATAGGAGCTCCACCGAAGGCCCCCAGTGGCACGGTTCGCATGTCGGCCTCGGGCCATTTCGGCACCCGCCCACAAGGATCGTGGCCCCACGGGAGCTCCACCGAAGGCGCCAGTGGCAGGTGTTCGCATGGCGGCCCAGGGCCATTGCGGCACACCCCTCACAAGGATCGTGGCCCCATTAGTTGTGTTGCTTCAACAACCGCGCCTGGGCGTCGTAGTCCGCCTCGTCGACGTGCAACGCAGCCTCCTTTCTCATGGCTCTCAAAAACCTCTCCTGCTCTTGCTCCTCGGTCAGAAAGACGCCGTCCTTGTCGTCGTCGGCGCCCGCGAAGACGACCATGAACGTGTTCCTGCGCATGTCGGGCTCCGGCGGGGAGCCGTGGCCACATAGGGAGCGCGGGCGAGGATGGTATTCACAACTGCGGCATTCACAACTGCAGATGGTTGGGCCATTCGCCTGGCTAATTTTGAGCATTCCTCCTGTAGAGTGGCACGCTCGACTTCAGACGCACATCGCGACGGCAGCGTCGGTGCGCCGCTCGGGGCCCCCTGGCGGCCTGTGCCGCAGCCGGCGCAGCTCGGAGGGTGGGGCGCACCGAGGACGGGGTCGAGAGCGCTGGCCGTGGCTCGTTCGCGACAACGCGCACTCGTCAAGGCCGCGGACGTCGCCACTCGTGGGACGCACATGGACATGCCAGTACTGTGTGGCCTCCTCGGAGGCGCGCGTCCGACCCGAACCTGTCGTAGACCCATCTTGCAGTACATCGTTTCCCGAGCGGTGTGGCCAGGAGAGCGCCCGCCACGGCGCATATACTATAAGATGTCTCAGTGCGCGCGTCGCCCGTGAGGGTTGCGACGCACACATACTATCAGCATGTCGGGGTGACGCCGGACGCACTGTCTGCAACGTAAGCTGCGGCTTCCTCGCCCTGCCCTCTGCAAGACTGCCCCGTGCCAGCGCGGCGTCCCGCGCGTCCCGCCGTGGCGGTCCAGGGGAGAGGGGCCTCCGAGCAGCACGCGTCGGAGAGAGAGGAGAGGGCACGCAGGGAAACGAAACACATGGCAGAGACATAAGAACTCGGAGGCCCGCGCGGATTCCTGGGATCCGCATTGGACCCCCCTCCCTGTTGCGCGGAGCGCGCCAGGGGCGGCGCCGGAGGCGCCGCTGGGGCGCCCCAGCGCGGATCCGAGAAATCCGCACGGACCTCCGAGTTTTCATGTTCACGTCAGTGGAAAGTTCCCTCACGTCGGAGCGTGAGGAGGGGGCATAGCGGGCGCCCAGAGAAGCGCGACTCAACCTCTCGTTCACGCGAACTGAACGCGTCACAGGTCACGGTCTCAGTGCGGCACCGAGGACGCAGAGGGGGGCGCGGCAATGGCGGGCGCGGGCGCCAGAGTCTGCATTGGGGGGAGGGAGAGGAGAAGAAAGAGGAGGAGGAGGAGGAGGAGGAGAAGGAGGAAGAAGGAGACGAAAAGGAGGAGAGAACGACGACGACGAAGACGACGAAGACGAAGACGAAGACGACGACGATGACGACGACGACGACGACGACGACGACGACGAGGGCGACGATGAGGGCGAGGAAGGGGAGCAGGACAAGAATTATGAGGACGTCTACGACTTAGTGGATGAGGACCTTGCCATGACCCCTCGTTATTACCTGGCTACCAGCTCCTGATATGATACCATTGGACCCCTAAACGTTCTCCTTCGCCTACAACCGTCCAACTCCCTCCTCCTCCTCCTCATGATTCCAACCTCTCCGCTGTTCCTCCCTACTCGTCCCCCCTTTCTCCCCCTCAACCACTCACCCCTTCTCCTCTTCCATCTTCTCCCCCCCCACTTCCTCCTTCTCACTCGCTCACTCCTCCTCCTCCTCCTCCTCCTCCTCCTCCTCCTCCTCCTCCTCCTCCTCCTCCTCCTCCCCCCTGCTTCCCACGACGCCCGCGTCGACGAGGCCGCCGCCGCCGCCGCCTGTGCCGCCGCTGCCCTTGCCGCCGACGGCATCCCGGCACGCGGCGACCCGCGACCCGCGCCGCGCGAGCCGCGCGGGTGCGCTCCAGATCGCGTGGCTGAAGTTCCTGCGGGGGGGGGGAGGGGGGCGACGAGAGCGACGGATACAAATCCAGGGTTCCCGACATCGACGGCATCTACGGCAGATGCAACTCCAGAGATCCAAATTCACAGTGGAACAGCAACACGGCATGTGCATAAACTTCCGACGGTCCGCGCAGATTTCTTGGATCTGCGCTGGACCCCCTCCCTGGCGCGTGGAGCGCGCCAGGGACGGCGCAGGAGGCGCCGCCAGGGGGGCCCAGCGCGGATCGGACAAAACCCGCGCGGAGCGCCAAGAGTTTATGCTCGTGGCGCTGGTTCTTCTTCGATTCGATCGTCCCGACACGGGTGCGCGGAAGGGGGGGGGGCCCACGGTGAGGAGGCGGAGGGGGGGGTCCGCGCACCATGGACCGAGGCAAGCGCGAGGTCGAAGGGGGGAGGGGCCTGGAGCCGCAGGGAGAGGCAGAGCGGCCTCTTGCTGGTCCTCCGCCTCCTGCTCCTCCTCCTCCTCCTGCTCCTCCTCCTCCTCCTCCTCCTCCTCCTCCTCCTCCTCCTCCTCCTCCTCGTGCTCCTCCTCCTCCTCCTCCTCCTCCTCCTCGTCGCCCTCGTCCTCCTCCTCCCCTTGGCACCTCGCAGCAGCGAGGCCGAGGGCCCCCCCCTGGAGAGGCCGCCCGCGGCCGCGACGAGAGAAGGCCCGGGAGGCTCGCTCCCGGGGGGCCTCCTGGCTGGGTAGTCGAAGCCACTCTGGCGCCAATCTGGCAGGCCCAATCTGGCAAACGGGGGCAATCTGGCGAGGGAGCCAACGCGAGTCCAGTCTGGCGAATAACCCAAATCATCCAGTTTGGCCGGGCCAGATTGGCCCTTGGGGCCCAATCCAATCTGACAGTCTGGCCTTCGACTAACCAGCCTGGGAGACAGCTCCTGCGAGGTGTTCTTTTCTGTGTTGGCGGCGCGGTCGAGAACGCTTCCGCGAGATGAGTGGGCCATATGCTAGCAGCATAGGGGGGAGGAGCAATGACAGACGCAGAAGAACTCGGAGGTCCGCGCGGATTCGTCGGATCGGCGCTGGACCCCCTGGCGCGCGGAGCGCGCCAGGGGCGGCGCCAGAGAGGAGCCGCCAGGGTGGGCCCAGCGCGGATCCGAGAAAGCCGCGCGGAACTCCGAGATTCTATGTTTACGCCAATTTTCGTTCCCCTACAATATAGGAGCTCGGCCACAAGAAGCCTTCCACAAGAAACCCGACCCTCCTCCTCCTCCTC
>CAUYUJ010015869.1:57840-75340 GCA_963575745.1 Prorocentrum cordatum
TCATCATCATCATCATCATCAACAACAGCAGCTCCTCTCTCCTCCTCCTCCTCCTCCGCCTGCTCCCCCCCCCGCCACTTAGCTTCCCCTCTCCGTCCTGGTCCTCCTCCCGCTCCTTCCCCGCGCCCTCCTCATCCTCCTCCTCATCCTCCTCCTCCTCCTCCTTCTCGTCCTCCTCCCTGGCCATCCTCTAGGACAGAATTCGATTCGTCTGCTCCTCCCACCCCGACTCCTCCCCGCCCCTCTCATCCTGCCCCTCCCCCATACAGTCACATACAATGCTCTCCTCCTCATCCTCGTCAGCATCACATACACCATCACCACCATCAATCACCCTTACCATGGCCATGATCATGACCATGACCATTACTATGAACATCAACAGCATCACCATCATCATCACCCTCATCCTCATCATCATCCTCCTGCTCATCGTCATCATCAGCATCATCATCAACAGCATCATCCTCATCACCAGCACCAGCATCACCATCATCATAATAAGCAGCATGAGCATCATCATGATCAGCAGCATCATCATCAGCAGCAGCAACAACATCAATGGCATCATCAGCTCCAACACCACCGGAAGCATCACAATCACCATCATCGACAACTGCACCATCACCACACGGTCAGCATCATCACCGCCACCACCATTATGACCGCCACCACCACCATCAGAACCATCACCGGCATCACAGGCATCTCAACTATGCTAATCCTCATCAGCATCACAACACCATCAGCGCCAGATGCAGCAGAATCATCCGCATCAATACCATCAGCACCACCACGCCCATCAGCATCACCATCCACAACAACATCATCATCAGCATCATCATCATCATCAGCATCATCACAATCAACAGCATCATCCTCATCATAATCATCATCATGAGCAGCATCAACATCAAGCAACAACATCGTCATCACCATCACCACCACAATCATCATCAACATCACCGTTATCAGCATCATCATGATCGGCATCATGATGATCAACAACATCAACAACCTCATCATGACTATCATGAAACTAATCACCGTCGCCGTAAAGTGAACCTCCATCATCGTAATCAGCTTCTTCCAAGACAGCATCACCACTTCGTTATCAACAGCCTCGTCATCGGCATCACCATCAGCACCATGATCATACCCAACATCAACATCATCAACAGCATCACCATCCGCACAATCCTCCTCCTCCTCTTCCTCGTCATCATCATCACCATCACCATCACTATCACCATCATCATCATCATCAGCATCAGCATCAGCACCATCATCATCACCATCATCATCATAATCATCATCATCATCAGCATCATCATCATCCACAGCACCAGCATCCTCCTCCTCCTCCTCTCACAACGCAAGAGCCGCTATCGCGTCGGTGGCAAGTTCGGACTCCGAGGCGGAGGGGGCGGGCGGGCCTGAACCAACTCTGCCAGTGGCTGACGGAGAGCTCCAAACTCATGTAGTGCCCAGGGCTGCAGGATATCCACTCGACTGGCTTGCACTCCTGCTGGAGTCGTAATTGAAATGGGCGTCAGAACGTCCCGTAGAAAACGCTATAAAACAACGCTGGCACAGTCGTCGGAAAGCCGGTTCAATCGAGTGGCATGCCGGCAAGACTCGACTTCACCACATCGTCGCCCATCTGAGCTCCACTGGAGACGAATGCCGTAATACAACTCGGCATGCAGCGCAGGGAATTCGCCACGAGGGGTAAGGGTAATGAAAGAAAAAAGGTCCTGGAACCAGGGACTTTCCCCCGATCAATTTTGCTCATGGGTAGTTTTTGACGCGGGGCCACGGACGGGGCTTGGGAGGCCGAAAACAACGCAAAAACCTCAGAACCCGCACGTGTTGGCCACGAACCGCGTCCGGAACGAATCTGCCCGGAACATTGTCCGGAACATTGTCCGGAACATTGTCCTGAGGGAGTCAGGGGTCCCCTGACTCCCTCAGGACACCATCCCTGATTCCCTCATGTGTGTCGACAAAATCCAGATGCGCTCTGTCAAGAGGGCTGCCCACGAAACTCAACAAGCGGAGCACAGTCGAAGACGTCACAAAACTGCGGCCCACGTGACTTAGAGGAAAATGTGCTGAATCGGTGGCCTGTGCTGGTGGCGACAAGTGAAGCTACCAAGCGCTTGCTCACCAGCAGTAGACAAAGGAACCGCCCTGCGAATCTACCACCCGTTACAGCTGATAGATGATGCCTTGCTTACTGTGCACTCTGTATTGTCCACGCCGACACGCGTACTACAAGAGTGAGCATGCAACAAGCACCGGCCGAAGAAAGCCCAGAAGCCCGTTGGGAGCGCGTGACTTAGCTAAACCATCCTTTCGTTGTCATGTCTATCCTTTGAAGGGATTACCCCCTCTCCTATGTGTCTGCACGGCCCCACCGCGGTCGGACAGAACGCCCGCGGAAAGGCGCCGCAACGGCCCCGCGGAGGCCCTCCGGCCTGCAGGAGAAAAACTGCAAGAGAAAGCGTGCGAAGGACCGTGAAAGTACACCCGGGCGTCTTCACACGGATTCCTACCCGTACGTCGTGAAAGTACACCCAGGCGTCTTCACACGGATTCCTACCCGTACGTCTTTGGTTCGCTGCTGATGCCCTGCGTTCCTCAACGAGCGTGCCAAGAGAACCCAGAATCGAATCGATACGTCGGACCGCCGATCGACATGAATCGGATCGGCGGAAATCGGCAGCCGGGTCGGGAGAAGTCGAATGGGTAGCAGTCGGCAGGCTGGTAGGCCTCCATTGAGACATCGGAGCCCCAACTCGGAACCAGACATCGACTCGAGTCGGAATCGGAATCCACCGAAGTCGAATCGAATCGGAGGAAGCGAAATGCGCCCTGGCTTGATGGGCGTGTTT
The DNA here is from genome assembly GCA_963575745.1 of Prorocentrum cordatum. Lineage (NCBI taxonomy): Eukaryota > Dinophyceae > Prorocentrales > Prorocentraceae > Prorocentrum > Prorocentrum cordatum. The sequence goes on from CAUYUJ010015869.1 coordinate 60,738, forward strand.
TCCACCACCACCACCACAAGTCGGAGGGGGGGGAGGAGGAGGAGGACGAGTAGGAGGAGGACGAAGCAGAGCAGGAGGAGGAGGAGGACGAGGAGGAGGAGGAGGAGGAGGACCCAATCCCCCTCCAAGTGGTGGTGGAAAACAGGCCCATCACTGGCTTGCCCCCCCCCCCCCCCCGAAGGAGGTCGACCTCGCCGCGTCGGCACGCTGCGCCTGGAGGCAGAGCGGCGCCCTCGGCACGCGGCGGCTATCCGATGGGGGGGTCGACTCGGGCCTGTCGGGAGGCCGTGCGCCCCCACTGATGGAGCTGTTTTCCACCGCCACCACCATAAGTTGGAGGGGGAGGGGGTCCTCCTCCCCCTCCTCCTCCTCCTCCTCCTCGTCCTCGTCCTCGTCCTCTTCGTCATTCTTCTCCTCGTCCTCCACCTCCTTCCTCCCTCCAACTTCTGGTGGTGGTGGAAAACATGCCCATCACCCACGGCGCTCGCTCGCAGCGATGGGGGCCGAACGGTCATCCATTACCCCTGGGCGCGTGGCAGCAGTGACGCGCCGTCCAGCGGACTCTGCCTGCGGTGAGGTCGTCGTCGTCCCCGCCCGCGGCCCGCCCGCGACCCGCCCCGCGACCCACCCCGCGCCCCTCCCCCCACTCTCATCCACAGCTGCGGGGTGCCACAGACCGAAACTCGAAGTATGCAGAAGTCATGGATGGGCTGGTAGGGATATGCGAGGCGTGACGCAAATCGTCAGAGAGCTGGGGGTAGGTCGCGATGCTGTCCGATATCGACGGCCCTTCGCTTCAAATCAGCTTGAGCAACATTCCATGCCTGCCGCTGTCCCCTCACTGCGGCACCTGAACGCTCAAGTTTCCATTGTCTGATCACTGCGGCAGCCGTCGTCGTTGCGGCTGTGGGCAAACTGCGGCACTGCTCCGTGTTCAGCTGCCGCAGTGGGCAACCAACGGCGCATCCACCGACGTGACCGTGGTCTGCTCACAGCGGCAACTGAACACGGAGCAGTGCCGCCCTCACTGGCCCGAGATTCTCAAGTGCAGCAAGCATCGCTGGTGTCCGAGCGGTACGGGCGGTACTCGTTGGGCTGGCGCGGTGCGAGAGTCAAACACGGAGGAGAAGAGAGAGGGCTTGTTCGACATCCACGGGCCATGACCACAACGAAGGGGCAAACTGTGCAATGACGATTGGGCAGATGGGCACAAAAATGCATGACGACAAGCACACTTGTGCGAACTATGCCAGGACGGACGCAGGTGAATGCTGGGGAGTCAGCGCTGCAAACGCGGGCAAGAGCAGGTAACCATTCCCTGTAAATTATGATCCAACTGCACTTCCTGAGAAGGGGGGGCTGGTGGAGGACAAGGAGGGGGGAGGGTTGACTAAGAAGGTAAAGTAGGTGATACCTCATCATTACCAAATACACCTTACGAAGTAGAAGCTTCGTGCAGCACCAGAGATGAAGTGCCCACACATTAGATGCTGGGTGTGGTGACCTTACTGAAACCACCCACTCCACTCATGCGTCAATGCTGCGTCGAACATCCGTCTACTTTGAGTCGAACGTAAATCGAACCACAATCGAACTAGAATCATACAAATCCTTGAGGGAGAAAGGGACGGAACAAGCGAGGTACGCGTGATAACGTTCTGCTTGGGCGAAGCCCTCCAGAAAAAGGTTCCATGGGGAGAGGCGCAGCGCGGGCGAATCCGGGTAATACGCGCCCCTCCCCCCCCCCAAGACGGTGCCAAGACGGCCCCGAAGGCGCCCGAAGCGGCCGAATATAACCCCCAAGACGGCACAAAAAAGGTCCAATACAGCTACAAGACGGCGGCCCAAGAGCGCTGTGAGAGCCCAAGACCGCCCACGAGCGTTCAAAGATGGACTCAAATTGCTTCAGGACAGTCCAAGAGGGCCCCAAGACGGCCCACGAGGCCCTCAAGAAGACCCCCAAGAGGGCTTAATGAGGCCAACAACAAAGCTGTTTCCTTGGGTTTTGAAGGGTGGTATAGGTCTCGTCTTTTCGGACTTCCCACTGCCCAAGGCGGCCCGTACCCCAAAGATCGCCCCAATACGGCCCAAGAAAGCCTCGAGAGGGTACCAAGACGGCCCCAGAGCGCCGCAAGACGGCCCAAGAGGGCTCCAAGACGGCCCAAGAGGGCCCGAAGAGGCCCCCAAGAGAGCGCCTAGAGGCCCCTAAGAGTGACCCAAAAGACGGCCAAGGCCCTCAAAGACGCCCCAAGACTGCCCAAAAGGGCACCGAAACAAGCCAAAATGGCTCCGAGAGGATCCCCTAGAAGGCCCGGAGGGTCCAAAATGACCCCAAATAGCGAAAGGTGACGTAACAAAGCTCTTCACGCCAAGGCTCCCAGGAGCGAACGGTGACGTGATACAGCTCGCAACACCAAGGCTCCCAAGAGCGAGCGGTGACACAACAAGCTCTGAACGTCAAGGCTACCGAGGGCAAACAAACAGTGACGTAAAAAGCTCGTAACGCCAAGGCTCCCAAGAGCGAGCGATTACGTGAAAAGCTCGTCACACCAATACCCACAAGAGCCCACAGTGACGTGAAAAGAAACACTGAGGCTCCCAAGAGCGAGCGGTGATGTAGAAAGCTTCGAACGCCAAGGCTACCAAGAGCAATCAGCTACGTAAAAAACTCTGAGCGTCAAGGCCGCCAAAGGCGAACATTGAAGAAAGCGCTCTTAAGACCAAGGATCCCAAGAGCTCACAGTGACATGAAACAACTCGTAATACCAAGGCTTCCAAAAGCGAGCAGTGGCGTAACGAATTCCCAACGCCAAGGCTCAAGAGCGAGAGGCGCCATGAACAAGCTCGGGCAAATTTTCTGAACCGCTCTTTCCGTTCTTGTGCCAGCCCAGGTCCGCCAAACGAATCGAGCACCTAGCGCGCACACGCACACACTCATGCTGCACTCCTCCCAGGCGGTAAGGGCGAAGCAGAAGCGGACCAATCCCTTCTCCTGCTCCCCTGTGTCGTGCACTCTCTCCTGCTCCTGCACCAGATTCTTGCTCACCTTGCTTGTCCTGCCCCTTGCAAGATCGGTCAGCATCGAATCGAAACATCAGATCAGCTCGTAATCGGGGCGCCTCGCACCGCCGGAACATCGGCATCGAGGAAGAGGAGGAGGTGGAGGAGGGAGGAGGAGGAGGAGGAAGGAGGAGGAGGAGGTCGGATCGCTCGGGTCGCACAGAACTCTGTCCTGCCTCCCCCTTCCCCCCCCCCGCCTCCCTCTCTTGTCGTCCCCCCTCCCACACACCTCCCCTTCTCCTCCCCTCGCTCCCAATCCACTACCACTCCCCCATCTTCGTCCTCCTCCTCCTCCTCTCCTCCTCCTCCTCCTCCTCCTCCCCTCCTCCTCCTCCTCCTCCTCCTCCTCCTGCTGTCCTCCTCCTTTTCGCTTCGCAGAATCCCCGAGAACATGCCACCAAAACCAAGAAAGCACCCCTGATCCCCTCTGTGTATAGAAAGCCGCGCACCCTTGAGGCCCCCGAGACCTCCTTTCCCTCCCCCTCCCCCGTCTGCTCATCAGCACCCTGACCGCCTCACCTTCTCCTACCGTCCTCATCCAGCCATCATCCATCCTTCTCCTCCTCGTCCAAATCGTCGCTCGTCATCATCCATCGTTATCGTATGTTCGCCCTTCGACATGACACGTGCCGCGGCGAGCCGTGGTGCAGGGTGAGCTCCAGGGGCAGACTAGCCTAGCACATGATACCGAAGCTCGATCATGCAAACAAAAAAAAACACCGCGCTTAAAAGGTACGCTCCTCCTCCTCCTCCTCCTCCTCCTCCTTCTCCTCATCCTCCTCCTTTTCCTCCTCCGCCTCGTCCTCCTCCTCCGCATCCTCTTCATCGCCACTCGACATCATTGTCGTGATCTTCATCGCCGTCCTCCAATGGCGTTCCTCCCCCCCACGTCCTACGGACTGCCCCTCGCCATGCTCGTCATGATCCTCCTCCCCCTTTCCCGTTCCCCACCCTCCTGGCCATCGGAGGTCTCCAAGGCCCGTGGAAAGATCTAGGGGCCCTGAAAGATCGAATGATGGGCCACAAACCTCGATCATCCTGATTAATCCTCCCTGCTCCCCCTCCTCCACCTTTCACATATGCGGTTCGCCTGACCTGCGGCGGCTAAGGTGTTTATCGCGGGCCCGTCGGTGGGCCTGCAGTATGGCTCCGAGGTCCACAGGATGACGGATGGCGAGGTGGCCAAAGTTCGCCAGATGTGTGCATCAACCATAAAACCCTTGAGTGGGCGTCGGAGCCTTACGATCCTTACGCATATTGGGAACGATCCAGCAGTAACTGTATGCTTTGCATTGACCCCGCTAAACTACGGGAGCTTGAGCATCGTTGCCTGTTCGCCTGTGCCTGCCAGGTCTGTGCCGCCTTCACCACGGGTGGGCAAATGAGCCTGATTGCAAAGAAGTGGCCTGGCAGTTCGCCTGCTCAAAGCGAAGTGTGGTCGAGATTGGGCAGAAAGGTCCCCACCCTGATCACCAGAGGGCCGAAGTCACTGCCAATCTCGAGACGGCTTGCCTCCGTAGTGCTTCCTTCTGGTTCGCTTCCCTCGGGGTCCTCTGGTGGAGGTGGTGGGGACACTGGGGTGGGAGATGGACCTGTGCAGTAGGAGCTCGACCACAAGAAACCGTCCACAAGAAACCTAACCCTGAAACCCCAGGACGCCCATTCATTTGTGGTGCGGGAACGCCACGATGTCCACAACAAGCAATTGAAACCAAAGGCTTGCATGCCCAGGCTTGCCGTTAGACCCAGCTGTGCAACGTCCGCCGTGCTTTCGCTTACAGCAGGGCCTTGCCCCAAAGGAAACCCTTCCACAAGAAAGCCAACCTCGAGACCACAGGACGTCCACTGAGTTTCGGTGCGGGAGCGCCGCGCAGCCGATGGCAACACCATCGCAGCCCAAGAAATCCCGGGCACCCCGGAGGCAAGTAGGGTGACTCTTGGCATGGGCTTCCACTGCCTCTCGGGCGCGGGAGTGGGGGCGCCCATCCTCCTCCTCCTCCTCCTCCTCCTCCTCCTCCACCATCCTCCTCCTCCTCCTCCTCCTCCTCCTCCTCCGCCTCTTCCCCCTCCCTGTCCTCCTCCTCCTCCTCTGCTCCTCCTCCCTCCTGCTCCTCCTCCTCCTCCTCCTCTTCCTCCTCCTCCTCCTCCTCCTCTTCCTCCTCCTCTCCTCCTCCTCTCCTCCTCCTCCTCCTCCTCCTCCTCATCCTCCTCCTCCCCCGTCCTCCTCCCCATCCTCCTCATCCTGCCCCTCCTCCTCCTCCTCCTCCTCCTCCCTCCTCCTCCTCCTCCTCCTCCTGAACCTCCTCCTCCTGCTCCTCCTCCTCTCCCCGTCCTCCTCCCCATCTCTCCTCCTCGTCCCCCGTCCTCCTCTTCCTCCTTCCTCCTACTCCCCCGTCCTCCTCCTCCCCCGTCCTCCTCCTCCTCCCTCCTCCTCCTCCTCCTCTCCTCCTCCTCTTCTCCCCATCCTCCTCCTCCTCCTCCTCCGCCTCCTCATCCTCCTCCCCTGTCCTCCTCGTCCTCCTCCTGCTGCTCCTCCTGCACCTCCTGCACCTTCTCCTCTCTCCTGCACCTCCTCCTCCTCCTCCTCTCCCGCCTCCTCCTCCTCCTCCTCCTCCTCCCCTCCCCCTTGAGCCCACTCGGGCCGCCGGGCCTGGCACGGCTCGCAGGGCACGGGCTCCCCGGACACCTCAAGGAGCGAAGACCTGCCGACGCGGGCGGCGCCCCCAGTCAGGAGGTGCTGGAGCTCATCAGCAGCAACAACAGCAACAACAACAGCCACAGCAACAGCAACAATAACAACAGCAACAACAGCAACAACAACAACAGCAACAACAACAACAACAGCAACAACAACACCAACAACAACATCAACAACAGCAACAGCAACATTAACAGCAGCAGCAACAGCACAAACAACCAACACAACAACAAACACCAGACAACAAACAACAACAGCAACAACAGCAGCAGCAACAACAACAGCAACTGCAACACCAGCCAAAACAACAACGACAACGACGACGGCAATAACAACACTGATAATTTCAGGACTGTTCGCTCTTACTTGCACGCGTGTCGTGCATTCTGTATACCCCAACCCTCGATACACGCCCACTTCGTCTTCGATTGCACCCCCTTTCGGGGGGAATATCTTCCTTGTCGTCCCGGCCAATGAAAGAAATGTGAGGAAGTTTCGAGCGAGATCACCGTTCCTGAGTTCGGGGGCATCTCTGGCCAGGGGCTCTCGGAATACCTGTGGAGAAATATCGAACGGGAACCCGTGTCGCCGTGTCTGGGCCTCCACCAACTTGCCTGCCTTACAGGAAGTCTCGAGCGAGAGCGCCGTTCCTGAGTTCGGGGGCCTTCCTGGCCAGGGGCTCTGGGAGTAAACCGTGAGGAAGTATCGAGCAGGAGCCCTTGTCGTCGTGGCTGGGCCTCCGCCAACTTGTCTGAATTGCGGAAAAGTCTCGAGCGAGAGCGCCGTTCCTGAGTTCAGGAGCCTTCCTGGCCAGGGGCTCTCGGAGTAAACCGTGAGGCAGTATCGACCAGGAGCCCTTGTGGTCGTGGCTGGGTCTCCGCCAACTTGACTGAATTGCGAGGACGTCTCGAGCGAGAACGCCGTTTCTGAGTTTGGAGGCATCTCTGGCCAGGGTGTCTCGGGTAAATTGTAAGGAAATATCGAGCGGGAGCCATTGTCGTCGTAGCTGGGCCTCCAAGGGCCCACATTCAGACTCAAAACCACCGCTCCCACGGGAGCCTCGTTTTGAGAGAAAATGTGACCGGCGTCGAGGCGAGAGCGCGCGGAACCTTTCCCAGAGATCAGCAATACGTATTCTTTAGAAACGAGTATCCAACAAGAACAAAAAAACAAATCAGTTTAAGACTGATCGCTCCTATCTGCCCACGTGTCCATCAATAAGAATATCCCAAGTCCTCAGTACCCGCCCTCGTCGTCTTCGATCGTACCCCGTTGGGGATATATCTTCCTTACCTGCCACGTGCATTCAGTGCAGCCCCTAAAACAAGGGAAGAAAGGACGGGTGGAAGGGAGAAGGATAATAATGGAGCACGAGAGAAATTAGCAGGAGGGGGGCAAGGAGCAGAAAACAAATGGTAGAACCAGACGGGCAGATCGGGTGGGTAGACCCGTAGCGGGCAGGTCGGCAAGGCGGGCCCAGGCGACCAGGTCGAGCATGCGGGTTGCTCAAGCGTGGGTCCTGCATGAATCGCGAAGAAGTCTCGAGCGATAGCGCGATTCCCAAGTGAATCGTGAGAAAAGCCAAAGCGAGAGCGTGATTCCTGAGCACCGAAAGCGTATCCCTTGATAAAATTTCGAGGAAGTCCCACGCGAGAGCACGATGCGTACATGAAATGCGAGGAAGCCCCGCGCGAGAGCGCGATGTGGGATTAACTTGTGAAGAAAAATCAGGCGGGATGCGTTGTTGATGCTGTGAACCGGGGGCCAAGGACCCAGCTTGAGCCCCGTGACTTACTCTGATAGAAAACAGGGTGTGAGCCCCAGGGGGGGCACTTCAACTGAAAAAAACCCAATGGTCACCAGAGAGGGGGGATCAACATTGATTATTCTGCAGTAGTGCGAATTCAACCACAACAACAACAACGACGGGGTAAGGACGGGCGTGGGGCGAGAACGCTGGCAGGGGATGGGAGGAGGATCGCGGCGGAGGTCCTCCTCCCAGGCAGGAGGATCGCGCCGTGCCGCTCGATGGCCCTCACAGGGAGGAGGAGGAGGAGGAGGAGGAGGAGGAGGAGGAGGAGGAGGAGGAGGAGGAGGAGGAGGGGGAGGAGGAGGAGGAGGAGGAGGAGGAGGAGGAGGGGAGGGGAGGAGTGGGAGGAGGGCAAAGGATGCAATTTGGCGCGTTTCCCCGCAGCACAGCTGCGCGTGGTGTCTGACGCACGAGGGTGCGCGCCGCACGCCGGACAGTGCCTTCGAGCACACTCTCGGCGTACGTCGTGACAGGAGGGGTGGTGGGGAACAAACGTCGGGAGCGGCCAAGAGGGGGGTGTCCAAGAGGAGGGGGTGCAAATCATGACCGGCGGCACGTGCGCGACCCAGCGGGGGGGCCAAGGACGTAATAAAATAAGAAGAGGCGCCGCGAAATCTGGGGAGATATCATGGCCCACGCCATGATATCCCCCCCCCCTAGTCATCACCCCCCTCTATTCCGCCCCCGAAAACGATGTATGGGCACGCCCATCCGGGGTCAGAGAGAAGTCGAGAAAAGACCGAAGAGCGTCGACATGGTTCGAATAGGACTACAGGGCAGGACGGGGTGGATCGAGGAGGGCCGAGAAGGGGACCGAGGGAAAGTCGAACCGAAGTGGACTGAGGAGGATCGAGCATGACGAAGCGAACCGAGGAGGGACGAAGAAGGTCGAAGGTCGCGTCGAAGAAAAACAAAACCGAGACACAGAAACGGCGGCTCTAGGATGAGAAACGGTGTGGCCCAGGGTGTCTTCGTGGGAGCCTCTGTGAACCTCCGCGGCCCTATCATACGCGCAGTTTCGATTAGAGTTCGTTTAGATTTCGACCGCCCGTCTTCTCCGTTTCGTCAAGATCTCGTCCAAATGTCGACCAAGTTCGACGACATCTGTACGAAATCCACGGAACAACATGGAAATCTGGGACCCTCCGAAGATCGCAAGAAAGACCACACAAATGGCCAAGAAAATCAAAAAGAGGGCCGGTCGGCTATACATGAAACCACCCGTCACGCGAGCAGCTGCTGGGGCAGCGACGCGAAACCTCTGCGGAAGGTCGGGGCCGACTCCCAGTAGACAAAGACGGGCGATTTGGCTGTTTGTTGGATGGATAATTCGTCGCATGTTTCGCGGGCATACGGTTTTCTTATCAACCGCTTCCCACCCGCGACGCCCACACCTCCCCCTCTCCCCTTCCCTGTCACACCTGCAGTGGCGTGCGCAACATACACCAACAAACATGCCGGCTGACCAAACACACGCACACACACACACCAAACACATACACACACCACATACCACACACCACTCACCACGCACCACCCACCACACACGCAGACACACAACTCACGCGGCAGGCGTTGCACGCTCTCGACTCCACAAGGGCGCGCGCGGCCTCACTGCACGACGCGCTCGCAGGACCTGGCAGGCGTGGCACTCGATCAACTCCGCACTGGGTGCAAAAGGGGGACCCTTCACCGCGGTGTCTATACACGACACACAGGACGTGGTAAGCGTGGCACTTTCTCGACTCAATATACGGTGCGGATGGGGCGATCTCTCACCACTGCCGATACACGGTCGCTTGTCTTAAGCAAGCGTGGCATGTTCTGGACTCCGTAATGGGGTGCGGAAAGGGTGTTCCCTCACCGCGGCCGCTATCCGCAACGGTCGCCTGATCGTGGCAAACGTGGCATTTTCTCGCTTCCATGGGGAATGTTCGGATGGGGTGCTCCCTCACCGCGGCCGCTTTCCGTGACGGCCGTCTGGGCATAGCTGGCGCCGCATGTGTTCGACTCCGCTGGGGGTGCGGACGGGTTGGTCCCTCACGGCGGCCGTTATCCGTGACGGTCGCCTGGATGCATGGGCGTGGCAGTTTCTCGAATCCATAAGGGGTGCGCAGGGGTTGTCCCTCAGCGCGGCCGCAATCCAACTGTAGCTACCCCCATCAATACCAGCTTAAACTGTTTGGCTTCGCACACAGGCGCGAGCGTACTCTCATTCTCCGTCGGAAGCACGGTGCACGTCTTATCGCCGATATGTGACATGTCCGCGTTGCCCCCTCCGTGCGAGACGGTTGGCGTGGATACGGCCTCGGGCATGGGGCGGGCTTGGCACGCAGCGCACTTCATGCATACCAGCGACTGCTGTCAAACTGGTGGCATGAGACGTTCCTCGCCAGGTATAGCGAGTTGCCGCGCCAACGAGGAGACGGCGATGCCAGGAAACAAAGCCTGGCGAGGTAAAATGCAAACCTTTCTGCGGTCGGGTTTCCGCCACGTGTTTCTTTCCAGTTGCCCAGGGGCACGGCGGCAAACGATTGCCCGTCGCCAGCGTAGGTTCGGCGACTTCACGAGGCAGGCGTCGCGGGTCCTGACCCGGACCCTCCCTCACGACATCATGTCGCCCCCACGGACACCACACCTATGGATTATGGCCGCGCCAACGAAAGCGCCGCCCTCGCAGGTTTTCACGCCGCAGCGGTATCGGGATGTTCTACTGACTACACAGGTCCGTTCCATCGGCACGCTTCGGATTCCGCTTTCCCCTGAGCCCGCAAACACTGACCTCCTTGGTCACAAGGACCTGACCTCATTTAGGGCTTGGTGTCCCAAGCGGACGAGCAGGCGGTCACATAGTGCACGGGCTTCGCAGGACACCGGCCGTCGAGAAGAGGCGACGATGCCGACTTGTCGGGGCGCTCGCCCAGGAACTCCATTAGCGCTGGATCTTACAAAATGGATGTGCCTACCCTTCGTCCGTTCGCCGTGCAGCCAGACGTGCTCGGCGGAGCCAGCGCTGAATTCTACGGGGGGGGGGCAACGAGTCCGTCACTTGGCGATGGACAAGTCGAGCCGCGGCGGAACATCATGGCATCGACGCTTTGCGCGACGTTGAAGGCGGCGCGCACCCCGCGCGACAGGCGGCCCTGGCAGAGCGGCTGGCTGCCGCCGAATACGACGAGTACGACGAGCACTGCGAACACATAGACGACGGGCGCGACGCCGAATACGACGACGAGCGCAAAGAGTGCGACAAGGACGACGAGTAAGACGACGAGTACAGCGACGACGACGTCGAAGACAAGTACGACGACGATTATGACAACGAGTACGATGACGACTACGACGACGGAGTTCGACGACAAATATGGCGACGCCTACGAAGGGGGTTGCGACGACGACAAGTACGACGATGACGAGAAAGACGACGACCACGACGACCACGACGGGCACAACGATTTGGATGAGTAAGGCGAGCAGGATGTCGACAGCGACGACGACGAAAAGTGGGAGAAACAGTGGCAACGGTGGTAGTTATAGTAAAACAGAACACATAGCATTCGAAGTAGTAGCCGGAATCTTAGTAATGGGACTAGGGATTGTGAAAATAGCGGCACTAATAATGGTAGTCGCGAAAGTAGTGGTCGTAGTAGTACTAGTCGTAGCAGTAGTAGTAGTAGTAGTAGTGGTAGTAGCAGCAGCAGCAGTAGTAGTAGTGGTAGTAGAAATGGAAGTAGTAGCAGTAGCAGTAGACGTTAGAATAGTGGGAGTAGACGTCGTAGTAGTGAGATAGGTAGCAGTGGTAGTCTCAGAATTCGTAACTATAGTAGCCGTAGTCGGCGTAATAATACTACTAGTCGTAATCGTAGCATTAGTAGTAGTAGTGGAAGTAGTATGAAAAAAAAATTAGTAATGGTAGCAGTGGTAAGAGTACCCGTAACGGTAATATTCATATTACTAAGGGTAGCCGTACTGGTAGAAATAATAATGACAGTTTTCGTAGACGTAAGGTAGTGGTAGTTGTAATAAGTGGTGCTGGCGGTGGTAGTAGTAGTAGTAGTAGTAGTAATAGTACAATGGCAATAGAAGTAGTAGTCGCAGTATTAATGATGATAGCAGTGGAGGCGCCAATAGTGGTAGACGTGGCAGTGGTCGCAGCTGCAGTAGTAGAAAACGTACAAATAGTAATAGTAATAGCAGCAAAAGTAGTAGCAGGAGTAGCCGCAGTGATCTCAATAGCACTAATGATTAACGTAACCGCCGTACCAGTCGTAGTAGTGAAAGCAGTAATCTTGAGAGTAGTAGTAGAAGTAGTAATAACACAAAGAGTCGTAGTAGTAGTAGCAGTATTAACACGTGTAGTGGTCGCAGTCGCAAAAACTATAGTAACAGTTGTAGTAGTAGTAGTAGCAGTAGTAGCAGTAGTGGTAGCAATACGAACCGTAGTAGAACAAGCAATAGTAGTAGTAGCCGCGGTAGTATTGGTCGTGCTAGGAACGGTAGAAGTGGTGGAAACGATAGCGGTAACAAAAACAATGGTAACGGTAGCCGTGGTAATAGTAGAAATACAAATGGTAGCCAGAGTGGTGATAGTAGCAGAAATAATTGGAGTAGTAGCGACAAACACCGTACAAATAGTGCTGGTACTACTACGGCTACCAGTTGTAGTAGAACTAGAAATGGTAGTCCCAGTACGGGTAGTATTAGTAGTAGTAGTAGTAGTAGTTGTTGTTGTAGTAGTAGTAGTAGTAGTAGCACTAGTAGCAGTAGTAGTAACATGAGGAGTAGTAGTAATAGTAGTAGCAAGAGTAGCAGTAATAGTAGTAGTAGTACAAGGAATAATAGAAGTGGGCGCAGTAGGGGTTGGTAGTAGTCATCGTATCAGTGTTAGCCGTTGTAATAATAGTAGTTGTAGTAGTAGCAGTCGCAGCAGTAGTCTTAGCAGCAGGGAAAATATAGTGGTAGTATCACGAGTAGTAGAAACAGCAACAATAGTAATGGTAGTGGTGCTACAACTTGTAGCGGTGATGGTGGTAGTCGTCGCAGTAGTGGCAAGAGTCGCAGTGATGGTACAGCGGTAGTCGCGCCGTAGTAGTGGGTATAGCCATGGTAGCATCAATACTAGACGTAGAAAACAGCGGCAGTAGCAGAAATAGTAGCACTACAAATATTTGTGGTAGAAATAGTAGTCGTGATCGCAGCTGTAGTGGCCAACGGAGTGGTACGATTCGTAATCGTAATGGCCAGACTGGCAATACGAATGGTAGTGGTTGTAGCAGTCGCAGTAGTAGTAGTAGTAGTAGTAGTAGTAGTACTACTACTACTAGTAGTAGTAGTAGTAGTAGTAGTAGTAATAGTAGTAGTAGCAGTAGCAGCCGTAGAAGTATTGGCAGCAGCTCCAGTAGTACTCGTGGTAGTAGGAGTATTCGTAGTAGTAGTAGTAGTAGTAGTAGTAGCAGTAGTAGTAGTAGTAGTAGTAGTAGTAGAAGTAGAAGTAGTAGTAGTAGTAGTAGTAGTAGTAGTAGCAATAGCTGCAGCACTGGTAGCAATAGAATGAATAATCGTAGTGCTAGTTGCGGTCGTAATAGTAGCAATAGGTGTAATAATACGTGTAGCGGCCGCAATGGTGATAGTCGGAGTAACCGTCGTCGGAATAGTAGTACCAGTAGTGGTGGTAGCGCTGGTAGTAGTAGTAGCTCCACTCCATTAGTACGAGGATGAGGAGTAGAGGCAGCAGCGGCGGGAGTAGTAAGAGTAGCACTGGTAGCTGTAATAACAAACGCGCTAACACTAGAAGCCGCAGCACCAGTAGCGGCAGTAAGAGTAGAAGCATTAGTAGTCACATGGTGATGGTATTAGTACTACTCGTAGTACTAGTAGTCAGATTAGAAGTGGTAGTATAAGTAGTAGTAGTAGTAGTAGAAATAGTAGTAGTAGTAGTAGTAGTAGTAGTAGTCGTAGTAGTAGAAAGAGTCGCAGCAGGAGTAGTAGAAGTAGTAGTAGTAGTAGTAGCAGTAGTAGTAGTAGTAGTAGTAGTAGTAATAGTAGTAGTAGTAGTAAAAGTGAAAGTAGTCGTCGTTGTCGTAGTCGTCGCCGTCGTAGTAGTAGCATTAGTCGTACTACCAGAAAATGATAGCAACGGTCGCAGTAATATTGCTAGTAATTGTGGTGGTGGTGGATATTGTCGTAGTGGCGAAACTGGCGGTGGTAGAAATAGTTGTCGTAGTTGTAGTAGTGGCAGATTAGTAGTAGCACTAGTAGTAGCAATTGTAGTGTACCAATAGCGCTCGTACAAGTAATAGTAGTACCTGTAATAGTTGTATTCGTAGTCGTAGTAGTAGTAGTAGCAGCATCAGTAGTAACAGTAGTAGTAGTAGTACTAGTAGTAGTAGTAGTAGTAGTAGTAGTAGTAGTAGTGGTGGTGGTGGAAACAGTAGTGGTAGTAGTAAGAGTCGTAGTAGTAGTAATAGTGGTCGTAGTAGTACTAGTGGTAGTAATAGTACTAGTCGTGGTATTCGTAGTAGTAGTAGTAGTAGTAGTAGTAGTCGTAGGGGTAGTAGTAGTAGTAGTAGTAGTAGTAGTAGTAGTAGTAGTAGTAGTAGTGGTGGTGGTAGTAATACTAGGATCACTAGGGTTAGTAGTAGTGGTACAAATCGTAGTAGTGGTAATAGTACTCGTGGTAGTAGTAATAGCGGTAGAAGTAGCAGTCGTGGCAGTAAAACTAGTAGTCGCAGTAAAATAAAAATAGTCGTAGCAGAAATGGTAGTTGTAGTAGTGGTGGTCGTAGTGGTAGCGGTTATCGGTAGTCATAATAATTGTTGCCTTACCAGCACAGATGGTCGATCGCGCCCACATTTTTGGAAATAGCATGACGCGGGTTCAGTTGTCGGGTGAATGGATGGGTTCGCTCGCACATAACATAACACACCCATCGTTCGAATATTGTTTGGCAAAGCACTATCATTATAGCAATTTGTTGTGGAGGTGTAGCAACATGGGTTCGCAGGTGCGGTCGCGGGGAGGCGCAAAGACACCGCA
>CAUYUJ010015869.1:80340-127840 GCA_963575745.1 Prorocentrum cordatum
CTCATATCACCATGTTCCTGTTCGCGTCTCCTCCTCCTCCTCTTCCTCCTCCTCCGATCCTACCGTTTCATCCCTCGTCCTCCAGGAGAGCGTTTGGGCCCCGATCCCTCGGATGACGCCAGCGCGACCGAGGGAAACCTCCCGCGGGCCGAAAACTACAACGAACATACAACGACCAACATCAGCATCGACCATACGATTGCAACACATATATCACGCAAGTCTACTTCAAATCGCGCTTCAATCACCCACAATGAATGAGCAACAAAAGATGGCCGCGCTCGCAAAGACACGACATACGTAAAACAAACCGTGCTCACAAGTGGTGACATAATGGATCGCGCGACACCCAACCGCCAAAATATTCAGACATCAGTCGGTCAGCAACGCGACGGATGGCAGTACCGTCGACGGACAGGCAGGCTGCAAGAAACCGCCAAACGAGGACAGGGGCGGAAGAAAAGCGGGGCACGAAGGCACGAGGACGAGGACATCGCAAGCAGCTGGGCCCCGCCGCCTGGCGCCCAAGTCGCGATCGCCTGTTTTTGTAGCGTCAGCCTCACCCTGCCGCCTGGGAATGTGCGCGCCTTGTCGGCCTCCCCGCGGGAGTCTCTGGGGGCCCCCGGGAAGCGGAAGGCCCCTGAGGAGGTCATCGAAGGGCGGGAGAGGTCCAGGACGAGGTGGAGGAAACGAAGGATGAGGCGGAGGAGGAGGAGGAAGAGGAGGAGGAGGAGGAGGAGGAGGAGGAGGAGGGAGGGGGAGGGGGAGGGGGAGGAGAGAGGATAATGCTCAGGAAACGCTCGTACAAGGGAGGCTGAAAGCCGTCCGTGCTTCGCCACCCCTGGGAGGAAAAACAAAAACAAAAAACCCTTGTGGGGGGGGGCAGTAGTCACTACTTAAGGGTCTCCTCGCACAGCTCAACCACGCCGACACTTGCTGCTGGCGCTGCACAACTGCTGGTCGTGCCACCCGCGCCAGGCAGCGAGGGGCCGCACATAAAAAGCGGGCTGCACGCACCTTGGCACGCCGCGCGTTCTGCCCCTCCGAGGCGCCAGGCGCCCGAGACAAAGCTGCCCCCACGCACGCCTGAGCGGGGGACTCAGGCCGTGGGAGGAACTGGTGGGGGGCGACAAGGAGCAAGAGTGTCTCCTCCGCCCGCCCCTGCCGAACATCGCGGTTGTTCACGACCCTCAGGGAGGCACGAGCGCGGTGATCATCGGGCTGCTATAGGCCTGTTTACCTGGGAAGGGGACCCAGTGGCACAGGTGCCAGGAGGAGAAGGAGAAGGAGAAGGAGAAGGAGAAGGAAAAGGAGGAGGAGGAGGCGGATGAGGAGGAGGGGGGAGAGAGGGAGAAAAGGAGGGGAAGAGGGAGGGACAAGAGAGGGAAGGAAGAAGGAGGAAGGAGGAAGGAGGAAGGAGGAGGAGGAGGAGAAAAGGAGGAGGAGGGGAGGAGGAGGAAGAGGAGAGGAGGAGGAGGAGGAGGAGGAGGAGGAAGGAGAGGAGGAGGAGGAGGGGGAGGGAGGAGGAGGAGAGGAGGAGAGGAGGAGGAGGAGGGAGGAGGAGGAGAGGGAGGGAGGAGGAGGAAGGAGAGGAGGAGGAGGAGGAGGAGGAGGAGGAGGAGGAGGAGGAGGAGGAGGGAGGAGGAGGGAGGAGGGGGAGGAGAAGCTTTCATCCTCCGAACGCCCCCACCTCGGCCCTGCTGCCCTGAATGCACACAACCCGCGGGCGCGGAGCCAAGCAGCAGCGGGGGGCGCGGCGGGGGACGCGTTGGGCGCGTCCGTCAGGCAGGTGACCGGCTCGCGCCACACGCGCTGGCGGTGCCTCGCCGGCAGCCGCAGAAGCTCGCCATCGCTCGGGCGGGTGGTACTAGGGGGTGACCCACATGTAGGGCGAAGAGAAAGGCCCTGAAGTGGCCATTTGAGGCCCCTCTTGGAGCCAGCTGGTGCCCAAAAGGGGCCCCAAAGGGCCCCTTAAAGTGCCCTTTTATCTTCACCCCCCTATTTTGGTCACCCCCCATTGCCACCCGCCCGAATCGCTCGGACGTCCATTTCCCGTGCATGTTCCCGGTGTCGTGCGCTTTTGTTCCGCGAGAGGATCAAGAGATGCGCCTCGAGGGTCCTCGTCGAGAGACGGTGCACACATCCTGGCGATGCCAAGGCATGCGCTTACACACCACGAGCACCAAGCCTTGCCAGGACCATACTGGGCACTACGATGGTGTACATTGGCGGCAAGCGAGGGGGGGAGATGAGGAGGAGAAGGCCCTATCAGAAGGCGGCGGGACTTCTCAGAAGCTCCCGCGCCTTCTGGAAGGTTTTTGTGTCTTCGGGGAAGGCTCAGGAAACGTCTCAGAAGGCTGGGGACTTCCGAACCTTCTGAGAAAGACCGCCCCTTCTCATTCCCCCCCCTCGCTCGCCGCCGAACGATGGTGTACAGACCGTCCTGGCCGCTGCCAGGAGGCCGTATGCCCCGTGCTACGGCGGAGAGCAGGGTCCTGGCCAGGCACGGTGATGGTGGTGGTGTACGGGTGCCTTCTGCGGATACCGGGTATCGAATGCAGGAGGTGCCGAATGATTGGAGAGCTTTGTAGCAGGACAAGTTGCGGCGACCCTAAGCCCCGCTCTGGAAGGACTTTCGGCTAGCAAATGCCCTGAGGCTTGGAGCCCAACTCGGGCGACATGCACTCGGGGCGCCCAACCTCGAAATGGGTCTGAAGAGAATGAAAGCCTCACCTTGGCTGTGGGCAGCAATGAGGAATATACTACATCCTGGACTCTGAAGGAGAACCAGGCAGCTTCAAAAGATTGCCAAGAGGCCTTGGCACTGCTCCATAACCAAAGCGTGATCTCGGCACGACGTCTAGATAGCCTGAAGCTTTATGAAGAGGACACGAGACAAAGAGACCATGATAGGGGAGGTGACCAATAGGCCACAAGGCGAGGGCATTCGAGAGGTCAGGAGGCAGAAGACTCAGGAGTCTCACAGACGGCTTCTGGACGAGGCACAGGAGGCAGATCTCACCAAGTGCGCTTTCTAAAGTTATTCCTCGCCTGTTCTTCTTCCCTCGAATGTGTATCCTGATCTGATCCTCCTACCCCACTTTTCTCCTCGACATCATCACCCCCATTCTCCACCATTATCCTCGAATCCCTCACTGATCCATCCACCTATTCCTCCTTCTCCGCCTCTTCCTCCTCGTTGCTCTTCCCTGCTCAAATATGCCAAAATAAGTTTGCATCCAGACTAAACCATGCCAACCTGAGGACCCCGACTCCTCCTGAGCGTTATTATGATTGATGCTATTAGTCGAATGCCGCGGTGGCGAGGCAAGTTCAGCTCAACGTCCAACAAAGATAAGCTGAAATGTCAGAGCGATAACGGGCGCCATTGATCGCTGCTGTGATATACCGATGCTTATACGAGACCTATGTTGCTTCACATCAGCAATTTGGCCCCTGCTGAGTTTTTTCATAATAATATATTGGGATGAAACGCTGCCGCTGGATATATCGAGCACAGTTGATCACTACACAAACGCTCCTGCGATCCCCGCCAAAATGGCAAGAAATGGTAAGCTCAGATCCGCATGGCTACATTGCAACCGAACCGCTTGACCACCATCTCGACCGAACTGGCGGAATTCGACCACGCGTCCGACAAAATACGTTCGACGAGGGATGCGCTGCACAATGCCCCGGCCACGGGCAGCGCTACGAGGGAAAGCGGGCCCTTCGATGTGTCACTTTCAGCGCCCGTGAAAGTGACACCTCCCAGGGCCCACTTAAAGAGCACCAGAAAGGCTCCAAGAAGGCCCCGAGAAGGCCCCAGGGCGGCACCAAGAGGGCTCCCAGAGGGACCCAAGAGAGGCCCCAAGAAGGGCCCAAGAGGGCCCTCCGCGGTGTCACTTTCAACGCCCGTGAAAATGACACCTCCCAGGGCCCACTTAGGGCCTCAGAAAAGCTCTAAGAAGGCCCCGAAAGGGCCATAGAGAGCCGCCCTGGGTTCAACTCCGCGTGGCGGAGTTGGAAGCGATAACTTCAATGCCCTACTGGAGGCCTCTTAGGGGCCCGAAGACGGCACTGAAGAACCCCATCGGGGCTTTTTCAAAGGCAGAGGAGGGCGCAAAAAGGGGCCTCAGTGAGCCCCTGGTCTAACTCCACCTGGCGGAATTGGAAGTGATATCGCCCGGCGCCTTCATGGAGCCGCTCGGAGCTTCCAAGACGGCTCCAGAAGGCCCCAGGAGGGCCCCAAGAGGATCGAACGACGATTCCTGGAAGTGCACCACTGAGACCCTTGTTGACCTCCGCCTGGCGGAGTTGGAAGCGACAATTTCCAGTGCCCTCTTGGGGCCTCTGGGGGGCCCCTCAGAAAGCTTTGGGGAGCACAGTGAAGGCCTTCGCAGGGCCGCGTGAGAGCCGTACCAGGGCCGCATGTGTGCGCGGATGGGGGCGACGAGTGCTGACGCTGACGAATATGAGAATGATGAGGGCGATCAAGGCTGGCCCGAAACAAATCCTGGCGCCATTGCAGGCCGCCGATTATCGGCCACGCCGCCAGGACGACGCCAAGCAACAAAACGACACCAACCAACAAACCGACACCAACCAACAAACCAACAAATCGACACCGGCCAACAAAAGGACACCAAGCAACAAAACGACACCAAGCAACAAAACGACACCAACCAACGAAACGACACCAACCAACAAAACGGCACGAATCAACAAAACGGCACTGACCAACCAAACGACAAATCACTTCACGACACCAATGAACAACGCGAAATCCACCGACCGCCAACCAAGCATAAAATCAACCGACACAACGAAACCAACCCATAGAGCCAGACCAACCACTGGATTCGTGAGTCGGGGTAGTCATGGAAGTGAGCCGCTGCAGCCCGCGGAAGCCATTAACAGTGACCAGAGCACCGCAATGCAGCAACGTCCCCGGGCGGCGGCGGGAGTCTTGGATCTCCCGCGGGACTGGAGCGTAGCGAGTTCGTCCTGGGTCCGGTTTAGTGAAGTGAAGAATTTCGGGGTGCTTGCATGGCAAAAACCTTCACTTCACTAATCTGGGGCCCCTGGAGCCCCAGGGCGTTTCAGGTCCCCTCGCTGTCTGGGTAGTCCAGGGGGCGCAGTGGCGGCTTACCAGAGGCCCTGTTCCCTAGCCTCACTTGCTTTCACCCGTGGTGCTCGACGGCCGTCTCGGAGCTGTCTTGTGGCGGTCTGGGGCAATCCCGAAGCCTCTTGGAGCCATCCCAAGGCCCCAAGGCGCCACCAATGGGGGCCCCAAGAGAGCTCCCAGAGGGCCCCGAAAGGCCTACAACAGATTGCACGTTCGCGCGAATTCTTTGTACCACTTTGGGGGGTCCCTCTTGGGGCCCTCGGGGAACGTTCTTGGGGCCCTCCGAGGGCCCACTGGGGCCCCGGGAAGGCCCCAAGAACGCTCCCAGAGGGCCCCAAGAATGCTCCAAGAGGGCCCCAAGAGGACCCCCACAAGTGACAAAAACTATTTGCATGAGGGTGCAACTTACTCGGCGCCTCTTGGGGCGCTCTTGGAGCCGTGCTGGGCGCCACTCGTGGGCGACATGGGCTGGGCGACGGCATGTGGACCCTGTCGCTTGGGCCATCCGGGGTGCTCCCGAATGGGGCCACGAAGCTTGTGAGCGTATGACGGAATGGGCTGGGCGGCGGCCTGTGGGCCCTGCCTGTGGGGCCGTCGGTGTAGCTCCCCGTGGGGCCACGAAGCGTGTGAAACGCATGCCGAAATATGCTGGGCGGCGGCCTGGGAAACCTGCCGCTGGGACCTTTTTTTGGTGGAGCTGCCTATAGGGGCACGAAATGTTTGAGGGTGTCATCAATGTGGCCTGGGCGACGGCATGTGGACCTTGCCGCCGGGACCTCCGATGAGCTCCTCATGGGGACACGAAGCGTCTGAGGGGCGTGCCGACATGGGCTGGGCGGCGCACTAAGGGCCCTGCCGATGGGGCCTTCGGTGGAGCACCTCACAAGGCCACGAGACTTGCAGGGAATGTGGCGAAGCAGAGGCGCGGGGGAACAAGGGGGTGTTTTGATGATGTTGATGAGGATGGTGGTGGTATTGATGATGGAGACGGCGAGAATGCGGATGATGCTGATGATGATGGTGATGGCGACGATGACGATGAACGATGACGACGGAGACACGCGGAGAGCAGGGGTCAGATACGCGAAGAGGGAGGACGAGGGAGGGGGCCGGAAGGAATGACGCGGGGCGGTGTCTCTTCAAAACGAAGGACCAACACTGCAATATGGTAGGAAATTTCTAGGCGACCCCCCCCGTGGCGCGGTCAATGTCCGCGACAGCATCGCTGGCATTACGAACGAAATGATCGAACTCTTCCTGCGACGTTACCCGCGGGGTGGATCAGCCAGGGATGGGGGTCGAAACCGCCCCAGCGCAAAGCAAGTATACAATCCTGAGAAACCCCAGCCCACATCAACCGATCCGCAACAAACACGCAAGCCTTTGACGACCCCAACGCACGTGACATCGCATAACGCGACGCGCCATCGAAAACGTTCGACGCGCGGCCTCGGAATGACATCGGGCTTCATGGAACGTCGAATGGAAAACATGAAAAACCGCCCTGTGGGCTCCGAGACCCAAAATTACTGATGTGAAGGATTTCGGCTCGTCGAGCTTATGCGATATAAAACACCTTCCTAGGCCCATACATTTCCGCTCATTTAACAGAGATGCATAATTATTGGCATTCTCGGAGATGAAGGTGTGCGACCGCAGTGAAACGGGGAACCCCCCGTCCAGAAAATCGGTTTTGGTTTCGTGCTCATGTCGCGCGTGCGGGTGAGGCGAAGCTGCATGGGCGGGCGAGGAGAATGAACCCTCCCCTGGCCGGGCCAAAAGACCACCCTCCCACCCCATGGCGTATTGCGGTGGAGGCGTTGCGGCAAGGACCACCGCCATGCTCCTAACCATGCAGGGATACCTAACGTAGGCCTGGACAGCGCCTGCTTGGTCGAGTGGACAGTCGACGAGACGTTGCCAATGGAGTGTGACACATGTTCTGTGCGGCTTGCACTCGTATGCGTGAACATGAAACGTCTGACTATATAAGCATCGGGTTGCAAGAGCCGCTTCGTTGCCCCACGTGACCATATACGTGGAATATCTGTACGACCGCCTTCGGGTGATGAGCAGGTTCTGAAGAGGGAGGAGCAAACGTCTCACTCAATCGATCTCACTGTCGATCTCATTATCGATTTCACGATCGATCTCACTATTGATTTCACGATCGATCTTACTACGGGACAACGATGGGACAACGACGGGACGCCCCGGGCCACAACCGGGTCAGCATTCGGTGTTGCGCGAATCTTGAACCGAAACGGCTGCATGCACACTGGCTTGAGTCAAAATGGCCATGGATGATTTGTAAATGCTTGCTTGCCAAGACGATCCCTGGCGGGCCATGATGGACATGCGGGTTGACTTCAAGGAGCCCGCGAGGACATCGGGATCAGGATACCCTTCAGCAGACTCTATGTAACACAAAGATGGGGACAAGAGGCTGTCCTCCTCCTCCTCCTCCTCTGCCTTCCCTCACTCTGTTCAACTTCCTGTTCCTGCTTGCCCCGCTGCTCTTGCCGCTGGTAGCCATTGCTGCTGGAGCTCTTCCTCCTTCGCCCAAGCCTCCTCAACTACTCGCGCGCTCTCTGACACATGATCGGCTCTGTGCAAAAAACGGGCCCGCTGGACCGGTGTCTGCCTAGGCAGCGATCGGATGCTTGCCACATGCCATTATCAAATACACAATGAAGCATGTAGATCACTTGCCACCTGCTCACAGAAGCACGTATCCGGTACCAAGCAGTGTTCCTCTGTCACTGCCACTGGGCATCCAGTCGTGCCAACGCTGGTGGCTTGCAGTTGCCCGAGTTTCTGGGCGCGTGCTTGCAATCGCACAACTCTTCAGCAAATGCAGCAGGGTAAAGGCAACCGCATCCCACGGTTCGGGCAACTCACTGCTGGGACCATGTGCAATCGTCGTACGGCTGGTTTGTGACGTGACGACTTCGGCGTTGGGCCCTGAAACCGCGTGGAATGCTCGACCTTGAACTGGGGAAACGAAACGGCATCAATACCGCTACTCCCCGGACCTCTCCCGGGGTGCGTTCTGACCAGAATTTCGCGGCGAATCCAGCGGAGGCGACGACGGCCTCCCAGGAGGACCAAAAAAGGGAAAACGGCCGAAGGTTAGAGGTATGGCCCTTCTCTGATCGAACGATCGGCAACTTCCCGATCGCCACACAGTTCCGCATTCAACGACTCTGGGCCACTGGCGTTATGGATGCCACGACAATGGACACCCTAACAGTCCTGTCATTGAATTTAGAATGTGTTAAATGTCGGAAAATGTTCTAAACATGTTCTAAACATGTTTAAAGCATGTTTGAAACATGGTTACGACAACTGGAATTGATTTCCCTACCTAGGCTCTGCCTAGAAGGGCTCTTACTCCCAATCTTAAAGGGCCGGGCAGTGGAAACCGCCCTGGGCGGTTCCCCCAGGATCCGCCCCGCGGTTCCCCCAGTTACGTCCCCTTGGCTTAACGTTGCTTATCTCATCTTAGCTTAGCTTATTTAATGTTAGCTTAGCTTAGTTCAACTTAGCTTAGCTTGGCTTAGCTTGGCTTAGCTTTGCTTAGCCTAGCCTAGCCTAGCTTAGCTCAGCATAGCTTAGCTTAGCTTACCATAGCTTCGCTTAGCACAGCATAGCGCATCGCAGGGTTAGCACAGCATAGCATAGCACAGCATAGTCAGTCATAGCATAGTGTACCATATCATCGCTAAGCATACCATATCATAGCATAGCACAGCGCAGCATAGCATCGCACGGCACAGCACAGCATTGCTTAGCATAGCACAGCGCAGCATAGCACAGCACAGCACAGCACAGCATAGCATAGCATAGCGCAACATAGCATAACATAGCATAGCGTAGCATAGCAAGGCACAAGCAAAGACAAGGTCAAACGCAAAAGGCAATGCAAGGCAAAAGCGACACCAATGCGAATGTGTAGATGTAAATGTAGATGTAGGTGTAGGTGTAGATGTGGATGTAGGTGTGGATGTAGATGTGAGAGAGCGTGATCCACCGCCGATTTACTGTGGAAAATTGACAACCTTTTCCTCCGGAGCCAGGGGGGTCGCCCCCCCCCCCCTCCGAAAATCCCCCCCCCCCTGCTGGAACCCCTCCCCCCCCCCCTCTCCCACGGCAAAACCCCCCCCTCACCCCTAACCTCTCCCCCCCCCCCCCCCCCCCCTCCAAACCGGGGGGTCACTACCGGTTCGAACCCATCCCCACCCCCCTCCGGATCCGGAAAACCGGGGGGGGTCACTACCGGTTCGAACCCCCCCCCCCTCCGAAAACCGGATGGGGATCCTCTAACGGTTCGAACCCCTCCCCACGCCCCCACTCACCGCCAGCAAACGACTCCCGGTCCCTACCACCGTCCGCATCACATCCTCCACTGTTGTTCCCAGCACCACTGTCCTCACCACCACTGTCCCCACTGTGTCCCCACCAGTGCCCCCACCACTGTCGCACTGTCCCCACTGTCCCCACCACTGTTCCCACCACGGTTCCACTCTCCCCACTGTCTCCACGGCCCAACCACTGCCCGACTATCCCCACTGTCCCCACTGTCCCACTGACTCCTCCGCTGTCCCACTGACTGTCGGTCCCACTGTTCCCACCCCACTGTCCCCACTGTCCCCACCACGTCCCCACTGTACCTCTGTCCCATTGTCCCACCGCCGTCCTCGCCACCGCCTTCACCACTGTCCCCACCACCATTGTACCCTCCACTGTCCCACTGTTTCCACCTCATTCCCACTGTCCCACACCACTGTCCCCACCACCACCGTCCCCACCACTGTCCACTGTCCCCCCTGTTCCCACCATTGTCCCCACCACTGTCCCCACCACTACCGGCCCTCTACTGTCCCACTGTCCCACTGTCCCCACCACTGTCCCGCTGTCCCCTCACCACTGTCCCACCAACACCGTCCCCACCTCTGTCCGCACCCCCACTCGGTTTTCGAGGGGGGGGGGGAGGGGTTCGAACCGGTAGTGAACCCCCCCCCCCTTTTCATGATGAGCTGGGGGGGGAGGGGAGGGATTCGAACCGGTGGTGACCCCCCCGGTTTTCCGGGGGGGGGGGGGGAGGGGTTCGAACCGGTAGTGACCCCCCCCCAGTTTTCTGCCAGCAGCGGTAGAACACGCTCTTTCGTAATTGTAGATGTGAATGTAGGTGCAGATGTAGGTGTAGATGTAGATGTAGATGTGAGTCCCGCTGATGATGATGATGTAGATGTAGATGCAGGTGTAGATGTAAATGTAGTTGTCGGTGTAGATGTTGATGTTGCTTTCCTAAATGCTCCAACTTAGCTAGGTAGGGTCGCACTGGGATAATTGACAGCATGCTTTCTCTCCATTAATAGACTTCCACAACACTGGCGGCATCTGGCCTTGAACACCCTCGATGGGGCCGTCGCCGCGCCGGCACGCAGCACAAACCTACAGTGTGCGCACTTAGCTTGGCACCTCCCTCCCTCCCACGTAATGTTTCGTTCCTGCCGTGGCCTCCTCAACGATGGCCTCCACGACTGTGTAGATATCATCCGTGCACCGCGATCCTCAGAACACGTTCTTCGAGCAGCGTGGAGGCGGGGATGCTGCAACATCGTGTCGTGACAACGTCGGCCTGAATGTCTGACTCCAGGTGGATCGTTCAACCGTCAACGGTCGGCAGCCGTTCCTAGGCGGTTTAGGTCACTGGCGTCTTTCAACTTTGAACTCCCACGCCAGTTTCGCCGCCGCGTCCACCCGACACAAGCCTGCCCGTACGGCAGGTTCATGTCGTGACGACCCTGGCATTGGTTTCTGGCACCGCATGGAACGTTCAACCTTGAACGGTCGGCGGGTTTTCGATCGCCAGATCGTCCTGTATTGGCCGACGTAGGGCCACTAGCGGCGTTCAACCTTGAGGAGGAGGAGGAGGAGGAGGAGGACGACGACGACGAGGAGGAGGGGGAGGAGGGGAAGGAGGGGGAGGAGTAGGAGGAGGAGGAGGAGGAGGAGGAGGAGGAGGTGGAGGAGGAGGAGGACGGAGGAGGAGAGGAGGAGGAGGAGGAGGAGAGGAGGAAGAGGAGAGGAGGAGAGGAGGACGGAGGAAGATGCCGTAGCCACTTGGCTCAAGGCCATGCTGCCCTGCGGGGGGGGGGGGGGGGGGGTCCCCACCGCCCGCGCATGGGGGGGGGCGGTCCCAGCGCGCCGCCGCCATGGCGGCGCGCGTGACCAGCTGACGAACTGACAAGAAGAAGAAGAAGAAGAAGATCGTCCACCAGCTGACGAACCACAAGCTGAGGAAGACCATCCACCAGCTGGCGAACTACAAGCTGGACACCCTCAACATTGTCTACGAGACTTACCCCCCTCGGTGGAGACTGCCTGCAAGTATGCCAAGACTATACCCGCATAGGCATAGATAAATACGAACAGATGCAACTCTCAAGATAACTGGCCACCTCATCCGACATGTATCGAGGAATGGGCCCCTCGGCGGGGCCGAAACCAGCTGCATGCAGCAGATTCCGTAACCCCCCCTTTCCCAAATCCCCCCCTTTCGCCCGGCCCGAGACTCCCACGACCACGACGGACCGCAGGTCTGCAACGACCGCCCGGTCCACACGGACACCCGGAACGTGGAAAACTACGGCTTGGCAGCCGACGACTCCGACTCGGACCCCGGGGGCTGCGCAGACAGCGTGACCTCTGCACTGCTACCCGCCACCAGCGGAGCCACAGGGGCCACCCGACGACCCCTGGGGGACCACAGGCTGGGCAGTCGAAGCCAATCTGGCGCCCATCTGGCAGGCCCAATCTGGCAAACGGGGGCAGTCTGGCGAGGGAGCCAACGCGAGTCCAGTCTGGCGAATGACCCAAGTCATCCAGCTTGGCCGGGCCAGATTGGCCCTCGGGGCCCAATCCAGTCTGACAGCCTGGCCTTCGACTACCCAGACAAGCTGAACCGCGAGGACCACACGCGCAGCCAAGAGAGCGGCCAGAAGAGCGTCCAGTCCCACATGCCGAGCAACGGGACCCGCCGACAGAGCCACGAGAACCACAGCCAGAGCAACGAGAGCCACAGCCAGAGGTGCTGCAGGACCAGCCTGCCGCGCCGCGAGAGCCACCTGCCGAGCCAGGGGAGCCACAAGCCGAGCAACGAGGACCGCAGGCTCAGCCACGAAGGCCACAAGCAGGACTATAACTACTCCAGATTTCGTAATAAAGGGAGGGGGGTCTCCTTTCGGGGGGGGTCTCTTCCAGGCTATCTTGGAGGGCCTGGGGGGTCTGGGGACGATGTTTTGGAGGGTTCTCCCACGGGGGAGGTCTGAAATGGCTTGTCTTGGAGGGTCCAGACCCCCCTCCCTTTTAGTGTGAAATCTGGAGTACCAGCTGAACCACGAGGACTGCCTGCTGCGCTGTGAAGGCCTCCCAGCTGAGCTGCGAGGACCACGGGCAGAGCCTCTGGCTGTGCTGCGAGCACCATCCAGGCGCAGGAAGGCCACCCGCCGAGCCTCCAGGGCCACAGCCAGAACCACGCGGACTGGAGGACGACCTACCCCAGATTTCGTAATAAAGGGAGGGGGGTCTCCTTTCGGGGGGGGTCTCTTCCAGGCTATCTTGGAGGGCCTGGGGGGTCTGGGGACGATGTTCTGGAGGGTTCTCCCACGGGGGAGGTCTGAAATGGCTTGTCTTGGAGGGTCCAGACCCCCCTCCCCTTTATTGTGAAATCTGGAGTACCCGACCCCCCTGCAGAGCGACTTGGGCGACGAGCTGCACGGCAAGGACCGGAACCGGAACCCCGAGACCCACCAGCCGAACCACGAGGGCCACCGGCAGAGCCACGAGGGCCCCTGCCGGAGCTACGCGGGCCGCAAGCAAGACTGCGAGAGCCTGCCGCAGCGCTACCACGGCGACGAGCCGAGCTGCAAGGACCGCCTGCTGAGCAAGGACAGCCACCAGCTGAGCTACGAGGAACACGCGCTCAGCTACTGGGACCACGCGCTGAGCTACCAGGGCTACAGGCAGGGCGTGGACCACCGCAGGCATGGCTCCGAGGACCGCCAGTTGAACCACGAGAGCCACGAGGGCGAGACGCTGAGCCTTTGGGGCCACATGAGCCACGCAGATGCAACAATAACAATAAGAGCTTCCAGCAGAGCTACAGGGGCGACGAGCCGACCTGCACGGCCCAGCTGCAGAACTCCGAGAGCCACCAGCTCAGATACACGGGCCATCTGCAGAGCTACGGGAACCACAACGAGAGACACCCGCAGAGGCACGAGGATTGCGAGCTTAGCTACGAAGACCACGGGCAGAGCTACGAGACCTGTGAGGGCCACCTGCTGAGCTTCCAGGGCCACAACCAGGCCTAGGCGGACGACCAGAAGACCTGCCAGAGCCTCCCGCGGAGCGACTGGGGCGACGAGCTGCACTGCAAGAAGCAGAAGCAGAACTCCGAACCCCCTTTCTGAGATACAAGGGCTTCAGCCGGAGTTACGAGGGCCAGAACTTGAGCAGAACTACCTCACCTACGAGAGCAACTGAATTCTGATGTCTACGAGAGCCACCAACTGCGCGACGTGACGATCAGAACCGTCAACTCCCTGACCGATCGGCAAGTCCAGCAAGGCGTAACACTACCAAAGGGTCACGCAGCAGTTGCAGTGGTCGCCCCCTCTACCGAAAGACAAGGTGCAACAATCAGCCTCCCTGCCACCTGGCTGGAACAGCTACCTCGACCAGCAGGGACGACGCTATTACCACCACACGGTCCTGGAAATGACAACGTGGAAGCTGCCGCCCAGGTACAGGGACAACCAACATACCAGCTCCGCCGATATACCCCTCCGTAGCTGCCTTAAGAAGACAGCTCAGCCACAGGAGTTACCAACAAAACTACGAGGACCACGACCTGAACGACGGTGAGAGCGGCCTACCTCAAGCCGTTGATTATGGTACTCCAGCATGCGCTACCGAAGGCCTGGGACGTACGAAGGTCGACAGCGCTACAAACTAGGTGCGCCGTGTACAACGTTACGCGCAAGGCACGCCGTCTCCGGTACGAACAACGACGTCTTCTGAACGGCCCGACTGCTCGCTCCCTCCTCCCCTCCTCCTCGAAGACTACGTTGCAGGAAGGACATATTGCCTCCCCCGCGTACACCCTCCGCTGCCGCCCTCTTCTCCTCCTCCTCATCCTCCTCCTCCTCCTCCTCCTCCTCCCCCTCGCCCTCCTCCTCCTCCTCCTCCTCCTCCTCCTCCTCCTCCTCCTCCTCCACCCCCCTCCTCCTCCTCCTCCTCCTCCTCCTCCTCCTCCTCCTCCTCCTCCTCCTCCTCCTCTCCTCCTCCTCCTCCTCCTCCTCCTCCTCCCCCTCCCCCTCCCCCTCCCCCTCCCCCTTCCCCCTTCCCCCTTCCCCCTGATCCCTCCCCCTTGCACTCTCCCCCTCCTCCGCCCCCGCCGCCCCAAGCAATGGTGGCCCCCTGGTGACGTCCAGGGAGGCCACGTGCCCGTGCGTGGCTGGCCCGCGCACGCGCGGGCCCCGGACGCACCGTCGGGCGGGCGCAGAGGTGGTAGCCGCAGAGGCGGTTGCGAAGAGAAGGGGAGAGGGGGAGGAAGGGGAGGAGGAGGAGGAGGAGGAGGAGGAGGGAGGAGGAGGAGGAGGAGGAGGAGAGGAGGAGGAGGAGGGAGGAGGAGGAGGAGGAGGGAGGAGGAGGAGGAGGAGGAGGGAGGAGGAGGAGGGGAGGAGGAGGAGGAGGAGGCGGAGCAGGAGGAGGGCGGAGCAGAGGAGGAGGAGGGGGGAGGAGGAGGAGGAGGAGGAGGAGGAGGAGGAGGAGGAGGAGGAGGAGGAGGAGGAGCAGGAATCCGTAGCCATTTTGGCTCCAGCCTTTCGCGCGCGAAGCCCAACTGCTCAAGTCTCCGCATGGTTGCTCCTGGCCCTGCAGCGGGACGGCGTTCGTGTTTGAGAAATGGCTACGGGCGGGTGTGGAGGGTCGCACCTATTGATTGCTGCTGGAGATCGACGTGCCCGACGGGCACGTGCGCGGGAGGCATCGGATCGGCTGGTGAAGCGCTTCGGGGACGAGCTGGCCGCTGCTCGGGCGCAAGTTGCCCTTTGCCCAAGAGCTGCTGCTGGCGCGAGGTTGTTGGGATGCCGACCCAGAGCTGAACAGGAGAGTCGAGGCCATTGTTCCCATCCTCGCTGAGGAGATCGCCAGAAGGGGATGCACAGCGTCTGTACACTCACATATGGTCAAGGTTCTCCGCAACGTCGCCCTGCACGTGTTCGACGTGCCGGTGGCGGATCTCGAGTCTCTCGCTGCGCACGCTGAGCAAGATAATCCTAGAGAAGCAGGCCTGGCGCCAGGGAGCAGCTGGCGCCGATCGTGGGGTCGACCCCGAGTGCCGACGCCGCTCCGTTCGTCCCGATCGCCGACGAGTCCCTGCGGGCAGGTGGTGGCTGGGAGGTCCTGCCGCCGCAGGCGCGACTCTGCTCAGGTTGCGGTACCTGCTTCTCAAGCTGCTCGAGGAGGAGGAGGAGGAGGAGGAGGAGGAGGGGAAGGAAGAAAAGGGGAGAAGGGAGGAGGAGGAGGAGGAGGAGGAGGAGGAGGGGGAGGTGGCGCTGCCTGCTTCTCAGGCTGCTCGAGGAGGCCAGGGCCGCCCGGGGGCCCTCCGGGGGCACGCTGGCTGGCCGAGGCTGGCTCCGCAGAAAGGCGGAGGCCGGCGGCCACGCCGAGGCGGCCCTGCCCCTGGCGGAGTCGGCCACGCGGTTTCCGACCAGGGGCGTCGCCCCCGCCCTCCTCCTCCTCCTCCTCCTCCTCCTCCTCCTCCTCCTCCTCCTCCTCCCTCCTCCTCCTCCTCCTCCTCCTCCTCCTCCTCCTCCTCCTCCTCCTCCTCCTCCTCCTCCTCCTCCTCCTCCTCCACTGTCGCCCTTCTCCCTCTCCACCCTTCGCTCTCCGCCCTCCTTCGGTCCTCCCTGCCCCGCTCTCCGCTCCCCTCCCTCTGGTCGAAGGAAGGGCTGGACCCAATCGTCGTGCTTCGTGATGTCATCGTGTTGGTGTTCGTGTTGCTCTGCCTGTGTTCCTGTGCCTCCCTGCCAAGAGTAGAAGCAAAGCACAGGCGAAGTGCAGCAGAACAGCGTTTAGGTCCAGCCCTGGTCGAGGGCTCTGAGGGGGTGGGCGGGGCCGAGAGCCCGCCACAAGAGGTTACACGTCACGGAGGGCCACTGACTGATGACGACGAGGCGATCGTCCAGCAGATGCACTCCCAGGCCGTGGGGGCCTTCAACCACAAGAGGACGACGAGGAGGCGCATTCTCAAACCGCGGCCGTTCAAGCAGAAGCTGGCCTCGCTCGTGCGTGGGGAAGGCGCGCTCAAGGTGGAGGAGATATAGCCTCCCGAGGATGCGTCCTGCAACCAGCAGTGATAGCGGTTCGTGGGCCTCCTGCAATTTCGAGCCGCTGTGCACCGGGGGCGCCTCGGCTCCGCGTTTTTCGAGGTTGGCATGGAGGCGCACGCGGAGGTTCTCGTCGGCAAGCACGTCGTGGCCCCCTTCTGATTCCTGGGCTGTCTTGCGAAGCGGGACAGACCTGGCCGAGGCTCCAGAGGCTCCAGAGGCTCCAGAGGCTGCAGAGGCTCCAGAGGCTCCAGAGGAGGAGGAGGAGGAGGAGGAGGAGGAGGGGAGGAGGAGGAGGAGGAGGAGGAGGAGGAGGAGGGGAGGGAGGGAGGGAGGGAGGGAGGAGGAGGGAGGAGGAGAGAGGGAGGAGGAGGTAGGGAGGAAGGAGGAGGAACGGAGGAACGCCCGCGCCGGAGTCGCCGCCTCATCAACACGACACGACCTGCTCGCACCCCTCCGAAGGGGGCCCCTCTCGCCTCGTCGGCGCACGGCCGCCGAGAGGCCCCGCCGATCCCCGTCGCGGGCGTCAAGAAGGCGCTCCGGCCCTCTCGCGGTGCGACGGCGAGGCGAGGCGGGCCACTGGCCGAAAGTTACGTGGCATCCTCGGGGGACCTTGTCTGTCCCGTCGCGGCCCCATCCGCGTCGACTCCGTGTCGAATCCATGTCGGCCTCGTCGGATGATCCGTGTCGGACCCGTGCCGAATCCGCGTCGAATCCACGCCGAATCCGCGTCGACTCCGCCTCGAGCCCGCGCCGGGCACGAGAAAAGACACCACTGTCGGGGACAGGCGAGGCCCCCCGAAGATGCCAAGCAAGGGGGCCTCTGCCCCACCCCCCCGCGCCGAGGCGCGCAGCCGGTGCGCCCCTGGAAGCCATGGATGCCTCCGCGCCGGCGCCTCGCCAGGCCGGCCCCGGGCCCGGGGTCGGTGCGTGTGCCCTTCCGGCCTGGCTGGGGGCGGCATCGTGCTCCATCCCTGGGCCAGGGAGGGGGCCTCTGGCCCAGGGCGGCGGTGCGCGCGCTGCTCTGGTGGCCCGGCGGCCCCTCCCCGATCGCTGGCCCGCCCCGAGAGAGCCGCGGCGGCGCGCCGCTGCTCTTGCTCGCAGGGCGTGTACGTCACATCCACGTCCGACGCGCTGCAGGGCATCCTGTCCCTGCAGGACCTCCCGAGCGCGCGCCAGCGACGAGAGGAGCAGAAGGAGGAGGAGGAGGAGCAGGAGGAGGAGGAGAAAAAGGGGGAGAAGGAAGAGGAGGAGGAGGACGGCACGGCGAACGGTCTAGCGAGCGTACACCAGCGATCGAGGCTTGCCACGCTGACAGCCTCGTGGACCACCAGGAAGACGCCCCCGATCCCTCCCCCCTCCACGACAGATCCTTCCTCTGGCCTCTCTTCCGTTCCCCTTCCTCCATGCATCATTCCTTCCCCTTCCTCGTTCCTTCCCCTTCCTCCTTGCTCCCCTTCCTCCATCCTCTTCCACGGCATCATCCCTCCATCCCCTTCCTCCCTCCTTCCCCTCCCTCCTTCCCCTCCCTCTCCCCTTCCGCCTTCCCCTGGCCACTCTTCCCTTCCCTTTCCCCCGTCCATCCCATCGAACCGGCCCCCTGACCCGTCCAGGGGCGAGCTCTGACCAGAGCTTCAAGGTTGACAGCGGCCGTGGCGACGGGGGGGCGTCCTCACGAGGCCCCAGAAACCATCGGAACTCCAAAAACCCCCTCTCCTCCCGCGCGCTGCGGCCTTTCGCAAAGAGTGACAGTGGGTAAGCATGAACTGTGGTGCGCGGTTTTTGGGTTGCCGCGGGGGGACCAAACACAGGCGCGCAATACGCTGCTATCTCGGGGATCTTCTGACCGGGGTCAATCCAAACCCGGATCAGCAGGAAACCAAAAACTGCAGTGCAGGAAAAAAACTGCAACGCAGGTCTTCGCAAACCTGGGTCAGCCAATATGCGCGGCCGCCTCGCGGCCACGAGCGGCTCGCTAACCAGGGTCAGCCGGAGGGGGTCCTCGCAGGATCCTGAAAGATCTGGTGCCCTGGCTGACCCCCGTTTGCATTGACCCCCGTCTCTTGAGCCCCGACTATCGCATCGCGTTCGGTGACCGGGGGACCCATTGGGCCCACACCAAAGGTCACTCCGGTGAAAGGTCGCTCTTGGGAATGGCCGAACGCGTTCCCTCTGAAACCTGCTTCAGATGCCTTCGGAGGCAGACGAAACACTTCAAACCGCCAAATCCCACGAGCTCTCTGGGCGAAGGTGGTCTAGGACGCTTCCTCTTCCAACCCTCTTTTTCCCCTTCGGGGAGGGGTTCACCCCTCCCCCGTTACCCCCTCCCCTTGACCTGGACGGGAGGGGGGCCGCGAGGCCTTGAAGCGTCCAAGATGGCCCAAGACGGCTCCAAGAGGGCCCCTGCGAGTCCAACATAAGCTCCAGGATGGCTCAAGATAGCGCAGGATGCCTCAAGATGGATCCGAAGATGCTCCAAGAGGCTCAATACCGCCCAAAGACGGCTCCGAGAGGCGCCCGAGACCACACAGGAGGCCCCCAAGAAGCCCAAATCGGTCAAAAACCTAGGGAAACTGAATGATGTGTGCTTTCTCGCCTCTTCGCTTCCGATGGCCATACGAGGCCTCAAGTGAATGGGGCCTTGGGACACACACACACACACACACATAAATACACACAAATAACAGGATTCACTGTATTTTCCCATCTCGTCTGGGTTTTTGTATCTCCCCTTCCCACTTCCCATATTTCCCTACTTTCAGGGGAATCGACGACGAACTGTGTCTGTGTGTGTTTCTCTCCCTCCTGATCGAGATGGCTCCCAAGAGGGCACGAGAGAACCCCAGGAAAGGCCCAAGAGAGCCCCAAGACGGCCCCCAGAGCGCCCCGCGGCGCCCCCAGAGCGCTCCAAGACGGGGTCCGGGAGGCGATGTTCGGTGCTCCCGCGTGGCAGTGGAAGTGGGAGTGGCTGCGTCCCCGAGCAGGCCCGCGAGGGGCGCAGCTCGGCGCGTCCCGCCTCACCGCTTCATGAGCCACGCGACGAAATGCTCGACCCGGGATGCCCACCATATCCCGGTCCAGCGCCTGCTCTGTCCAGGAGTGGACGTCGTCATCTGCAAAGAAACGCCGGACAGCATCGTCCCACTTCATCCACCCTCTTCTCGATGGGCGTCGCGTGCGCCATGCGCAATCTGCTACCGACTTTGTCCAATCAGAAGGGGGGAGACTAATTGAAGCTCCCCTCTTGCTTGATCGATGTCCTCCAAGAGGGCCCCAAGAGGCGCCCAGACAGCCCCAAGAGGCGCCCAAGAGGCCTCCAAGAGACCCCATGCGAGGCCTCCAGAGGACCCCCGAAGTACCCAACTCTCCCTCCTTTTCCTCCTTCTCCTCATTTTCGTCCTCCTCGTCCTCGCCCTCGCCCTCATCCTCGTCCATCTCCTCCTCCTCCTCCTCCTCCTCCTCCTGCTCCTCCTCGTCCTCCTCCTCCCACCGCGACGACGACGACGACGACGACTCCATCCTCCCCCTCTTTGCGTATATGACGGCATCCCCCGCCATTTGTTCTTCTGCATGCTCACCCACTTCCCTGATCACCTCACTGGGTTTGGGCATCGCTTCTGGATGGGCTGATGGGGCTACCATTTTGCTCGCGAGCGACGCGGTCAGCCGCCCGCCGTCATAAAATCGAAAGAGAAGCGCAAGCCCTGCTGTCGCAAGTGTGACGCGGAAAAGGGGCCACAAGGGTGGCGAAAGCTACAAAGCGGACACAGAGGCAGACGAAAGCAAAGAAGCGGCCAAAGACGAGAGGCTGATCTGGATGCGCGAAGCGTCAAGAATTACAACCGCATCGATCCTGGGATCCTCCCGCCTCAGGACGATGAACAACGTCCAGGCCGCGAAGCAGGAATCTCGGTCCTCGATCCTCGAACTTCCCTTCCCTCGAACTTTCCTTCCCTCGATCCTCGATCCTCGATCCGCGTTCCTCGATCCTCGAACTTCCCTCCTCGCGCGGTATGGCATTCCCGCAATGGGTACGATAAGATGGGACCGACGCCCATGCCCAGCAACGAATGCTGTCCAAAACCAACAGCGGCCGCTGTTGCGCACGCGAGCTTGTGCACCAAATGGACATGGCCCGCGGCGGCCAAGACACCGAATCCTGTTTAACTTGGGCAAGAGTTGCTCTTAGTCTTCACCCTTTCGGTGAAAACTCATGGGAGTCTCGACGATACTCGACGCTAGTCGACGCTGAATCCACGCTAATCGCACTAAATCGACGCTAGCCGACGCTAAATCGGCGCTTCCTCATTATTTTCCAGACGCTAACTGGCGCTAACGCACACCGAAGACGGAACTACAAAGGTACACAAGGCTCCCATGGTTTGCTACCGAAGCAAGTGCTGTTGGCCTGAAGGGCAACGATAGGGGGAGACTAGCAAAGGGGGCGACACATCGATCTGCAATCGGCGATGCATCGCCGATTGGTCGGCGATAGCCCCCCGATCGCGAATCCGCACGTTCCTGGGCAGGTTGGGGCTATCAGCCCCTTATCGGCGATCCATGGGCGATTGGATGTCGATGCATCTCTGCATCTCCCCCTGTGCCTATCCCCGTCCCCAGTGGTTTCCCCGTCATAACTCGGGCCTCCGGCGGCAGTTCGAGACGATCTAGGCACCCCCAGAATGCTCTCGGCGAGGCGCAGCTGCTGGAGTGGATCCCGAGGCTGGATCATCGCCGAGGACCGATTCCAGCGCGATAGAACCTCGATCGATCTACCCCTCGAGCCCTTCCCCCCACGGATGGTCTTCGTCCCCATCCCTTCCGTACACGCCCGTCGGAAGAAGTAGGTAAAAACATGAAGTAATTAGGAAGGCGGATCAAGTAAACTGGATTCGGGCCCTCCCAGAGAATAGCAACACACAGCACAAGCACATCGGTTTTTGAAGTAGGAACGCGCTTGGAGTAAATTGGGATCTGGGAAACCAGAACCTCCTATTTTCAACCACTGGCGTGTATATCCATCTCGGCCGTACCATCGGGAGCGGCCAAGAGGGGGGTGTCCAAGAGGGGGGGGGGGGGGACAAATCATGACCGGCGGCATGTGCGCGGCCCAGCGGGGGGGCAAGGTCGCAATGAGAAAAGAAGAGGCGCCACAAAATCTGGGGAGATATCATGGCCCCCGCCATGATATCCATCC
Source organism: Prorocentrum cordatum (assembly GCA_963575745.1). Lineage (NCBI taxonomy): Eukaryota > Dinophyceae > Prorocentrales > Prorocentraceae > Prorocentrum > Prorocentrum cordatum. The sequence continues at coordinate 102,068 of CAUYUJ010015869.1, forward strand.
CCCCCCTAGTCATCACCCCCCTCTTTGCCGCCCCCAAGCTGTGAATCACCTCCTCCTCCTCCTCCTCCTCCTCCTCCTCCTCCTCCTCCTCCTTGTCCTCCTCCTTCTCCTCCTCCTCCTCCTCCCCCTCTTTTCCGCCCCCGATACCCAGCGGGCGCGGGCGGGCGCACGTCGAGCTCACGCTCCCGGGGCTGGACCTGGCCGCCCGCCCGCGCGCGCGGGGGCTGCGGCGCGGGGCCCCTAGCGGGCGCCGCTGGGTCTTGCGTCGCGTCGTCGTCGTCGTCGTCGTCGTCGGCGTCGGCGTCGGTTGTCGGTCGTCGGCCGTCCGTCGTCCGTCGTCCGTCGTACGTCGTCGTCGTCGGCGTCGTCGTCGTCGTGGTCGTGGTCGTCGTGGTCGTCGTCGATCGTGGACGGTCGTCGTCGCCGGCGTCGCCGTCATCTGCGTTGTCGTCTGGCCCCCGCCATCGTCGTTGCCTGCCGCCGCAGTCGTCCTCGCCGGCAGCGGCGGCGCAGTTTGCCATCGAAGGTCGAGGTTAGAAAATCTACGCCTTCGCGCGTTGTGGGCCCTCTCGTTGTCGGTGATCTTCGTCGTGTTGTGTAGTCGTGGTTTTCGTTGTCGATCTCATCATCATCACGGTGTTCGTCGTGGTATGTGTCCTCATCGCCGTCGTCGTTGCCACTCTCTTGCAAATATTCGTCGTCTTCGTTGCCGTCGTCGTAGAATGTGCCGTCATCGTCGTTTTCGAAAGCATCGTCGTCGTAGTCGCCGTCATGATCGTCATCGGGAGGTCCAACGGGGGCGGAGGAGAAGGGGGGGAAGTGAAAAACATGGAATGGGGACGGGGAGTGAAAGAGGAAAAACGAAAAAGGAAAACAAAAAAAACAAGGGAAACGGGAGGGAAACAGTCGTCATTCTGCCACTGTTACTGCTTCTACATGGTTTGCTGTCGTTCCTTCAACTGTTTTTGCTGCGCCTATTGCTGGTCATCTTGTTCATCCTCGTCCTTCTCCTCCTCATCCGCACGCCCGTCGTTGCCCTCATCCGCTTCCGGCTTCGCAACCACGTCGTTCTCCTCCTCATCCCTCTGACTGCGCAGTTCTCTCAACTTCTCCGACGCCCGCAAGACCACTTGCCAGCGGGGCAGTCCAAGCACTGCTCCAAGTTGATGGATCGGTGCTCCAAGTACTGCGCCAAACAAAAAACAAAGAGACCGTTGCCAGCGTGGGCCCCGACCCCAAACATATTGTTTAGCAATATAGGTTGTGCTAACTACGTGGTGTGTGGTGCAATGTACGTGGTGCACCGCAATATGTGGTGCAATATACGTGGTGCATCCTGTGTGGTGCGTGTTATGTTATGCCATCCACGTTGTGCAATATATCTCGTGCGATATATGCTGAGTTATCTCTGTGGTGTGTCTCTGTTGGACAATATATGTGGAGCAGTATGTTGATCCGTTTGTTGTGGTAAATGTATAAATCCATTCGAAATCACAAATTATCGGGGATACCACACTTCCAAGAAAAAACAAGCACCAAAAAACTATGCATTCCTGCGCATCGCTTCCATGATCGGTTTTTCTGGTCGGTATCTTGTTCGAGGCGTCGCAGGACATCTGCTGGGGCCCTGCCATTTACTATAAATCGCGGCGAATTCAAACCACCCGAAAGCACCGCACCCCGACCCGACAAATCCCGCCTCCAAGCATTGAGCTGATTACCTGCTTCACCGAATGCAACGCCCAAGTTCTGGTCACAATCTCCGAGCGCTACTTCGCGGCAGGGCGGCGGCGATGGGGGTGCAAAAACAGGCAGGAGCGGCTCTGGGCATTTCGGTGAGTATATGCCCATGAGATTGGGAACTTGCGGGGCCAGCCAGGGTCAGGGCGGCGGCGCCATCATCGCAAACGCGCGCGGCCACTCAAGGGCCTGCCACAACCACAATGATCGACACTTCTCTCTTAAAGCTGACCTGAGATCCACGGCGCAACCCGATCGGGGCGAAGCCGCAGGAAACTCTGGCATGGATTACCCCCCCCCATACTGGGATGTTCCTCCGACTGCGCAAATGCTAGATATCGCGCGCGACGGCGCCGAGCTCGCTGGCAACAAACGACAACTCGGGGCTCTCGCCGACGAGCCCCCAGAGCCCAAAAGGTCGCGAAGAAGGCAGTATTGTTTTGGCATTTTGCTATGCGACGGGGCTAAACGAGCTCTGGCGCAGCCGTCGCAAGGGGCCCGCGCCCGCGCATCCTCCACAAGTCCCGGCGCGATCAACCCCTGAAGATTAGGCCAGACTCCAGGAACAAGAGGGCGGAAACATTCATCACGTTCCACACCCCACTCCATTGCGGCGCTATCTCGCGCGCGAAGGCGTCGGACGAGCTCGCCCGAGCCTGGGGGGATCTCGACTGGCACCGATGATCGGCGGCCTCGCGCAGCCTCCAACGCGGCGCGAAGAACCTCTCGAAGGCGCGCTCGATGCCGGAAAGGCCTTGCTGCAGCTGGGCCAAACGCCCGCGCGCCAGCTCCTGCAGCTCGAGCCCCGGCCCCCTGCGCTTCTCGCGGCGCGCCGCGCCGCTGAGAGCGCGCCGGCCCGCGCTGCTGAACGGCGACGCCCCCGTGGAAGAGGGAGTAGAGGGCGCCCCGCAGCACCTCGGCACCGACTTCGCCCAAGGCCATCTAGAAGGGCGCGGCGACGCCCCAGCGCTCGACTTCGAGGAGCGGCCTGCACGCGGCCCCGGCGGCTCACCAGTGCCTCCGCGCAGCGAGCTCGCCAGAGCCGTCTGCCCAAGCTCAGCGGCGCGCTGATATCGAACTTTCGTTCTCTAAGGATTAACGCATCCTGCGCCCCGATGACGAAGGTCAGCCAGCGCGCCGACTTCGAAGAGGCGCAGGGCAGCAGCCGAAACCACCTGCCAGGGCAAGGGCGTGCCCGACAGCTCTGGCCTCTGCCGAAACCAGCCAATCAGCGCCTGCTGCAGGACAGGAAAGGTCACGCGCAGCGACCCCTGGCCGAGGCGCGGGACGCCCCGCGGCAGCGCAGGGCCGACTCGCTTCGCCGTCGCCGCCGCTCCGTCCACGTCGAAAAGCCACCCCGCGAACTCCGCATCGACGCAGTCTCACTTTTCGCAAGTCCGCGACCAGAGAGGGACCTGGTGGAGCGAAACAAACAAAGTCGAGCACTCCATGGTTCGGCGACTACAATGGGCGCGTTTGGCCAAAGGCGCGGTTCGCCTCCCATCACATCTACCCCTCCCGCCCATGGGATACAGATGGCACTGTCTCCCAACGCGGCCGAAACACATGACACTGTCGCTCCTCCTAATACAGTGGAGCACACATCAGGGGAGACAGCGCCACTCGAAACGACGACAGCGACGACGTTGTCTCTCGCAGATGGCCCAGAAAGGCCGCCGCGAAGCAACTCGCAAACCGCGCCCCGGCGCAATCGCGCCGACTCTAGTCGCGACAGGTAGACGGTCTGCGTCTGCAGCCGTCCCTCGCGGCGCCAGCCATGGCAGCCGAGGGCAGACGCGCCGCCGCTCAAGCTCGAGCCAGGCGAGCATCTTCGCGGCGCCAAGCCGCCCACGCGGCCCGAGCCTGCGACGCGAAACCACCCTGCCCGACGTCGGCACCTGCGCCGCTTTCCCGTCCCCCTGCGTCGACAGGCGCCCAAGACCGAGAACGAATGGATATCTCTTCGGATCGGCCTGATCTTAATCTTCAGGTGGGCGGCAGCTCCCGGCGCCGAGCCGCCAGGCCCCCCCCTCCACGCAGGCCGCCCGCCGCGCGGGGGAGGCCACCACGCTCGGGCCCGCGCGCGACCCCCAAGCAGCTGACGCCGTCGGCGGGCCCGATCGCCGGGGCCCCGCTCCGACGGGCGCCAATCGGCACTGCAATCGGGCTCCAGCTGCGACGCTCAAGGCACAGACGAAAGCGAGTGGCAGACGGCAATCGGGCGCATCTATTTCTGCCATGGCCAACGCGACAGACATGTCATACGCCAAGACAAGGCGACAAGGCCCGCGACGCCGGGCGCCCTTCGCTACGCGGCCCGGCAGACCGACGCTGCCTCGAGGCGACGAACGGCACCGCGCCGCCCCCGGCGCCCGCGGACCACCACGCCCCGCGCAGAGCCCGTCAGCGCGGTGGAGCTGACCTCGGGGAACTGCCAACGCCTCGCGCGGAGCCTGCGCCACCCCCGCCTGCCGCGCGCGATCCCGGCGCGCCCCGGCAGCGGCCGGCGGCCCCGGGGGCCCCGCTCTGACCACCATCCGCGTCTGATAACCACGGCGCCCCCCCGCTTGGCCTCGCCCCCCTCCGCGCCGCGGCCCACCGGGGCGCGCCGCTGGCAGCGACGATGAGCGACCCCACCTCGCCCAGCGCCACCGACGATGCAAGGCAGGAGCGGCAGCGCACGGAACAGCCCATTCCCGGCGCAAGACCATAGCGGCCGCCGCTGCAGCCCCGAGTCGACCGCGAAGAAGTAGCGCGCCAGCACGGCGAGCGACTCGCGCGCCAGTATGCGCGCGGCGACGAAGTGGCCCAGGACGCTCTCCATCGCTTGCCAGGTACTATCCTGCCCTCAACGCCGAGCAGGCAATCGAGCGCACACGTCGGCCGCCAAAAGAGCCGCGGCTCGACGCGCCAGCGACCAGCGGCGAAGCCCAGCCATGGCCCTGTCGCCCGAGAAAGCCCCGATGTCACTGACCGCCCCGCGCTCGGCCAAGGCCCCCCCGCAGGGTTCGGGCGGCCCGCTCGACGCGCCCCTGGTCAACGGAGGCCGCCGCGAAGTCGTCGACGCAGAGCACCTTCGCGCCCTCCTGGCCCGGGTCGACTACAAGGCGCTCGCCAAGCGCCCAACGCCCAGCGTGAAGGGCGCTGTCCACGGCGCGATGACACCCCTGATGAATCAAACAGACCGCCCAAGCCCAGCCCGTCGGCGCGACCCTGAAACTCAACTCCAAGCCCGCGCAAGCGCGGACAGATCGACCCAGGCGACCCCGGAGAGCAGCGGGCAAATGCCGCGCTTGGGTGGAGGGCGGCGAGGAGAACCCCCTCGCCCACTCAGGCAATTTGCACATATAGAAGCAACTCCACATCGCCAGAGCGGAAGCAGATCAAGGGGCCCAACGACACGCGTATAAACAAACACAAACCCCAAAATCCCATATCTTTTCACACATTTTCCGGTTGCCCGTCTCCCCCCCCGCTTCCCTTATTATCCGGTGTCTTCTTGGCGGTCGACGATCAATCGCGCATGTGTTTTCCCCTCCCTGAGCACGGCGCGCCGAGCCCGCGGTGCTCGATGGCGGCGAGGGCCCCGGGGCCAGCGATCTCGGCGCGAATTGGCTCGACAAAGTGAGCGCCTGCAGAGCGGGCGCCATCGATCGAGCGAAACTCGTTGTCTTGGCGCCGCGCGAAAAATCCGATCCCCCCCTGGCGCCCCGCGCGCCCACCTCGACCGCGCCCGCGTCAAACAGTTCCGACGAGGCGCGGCCGAGGTCGCGGCCGCTGCGCCCCAGTTCCGGGCCAAGATAACGCAAGTCTTCAGTGCATGACCCGAACAAGCTGTGATATTCAGCAGGATGTCGCAGCTGACCACGGCCAGTCCCCTGCGTCGCGCACGGCGGCTCGACTCGTCCAGCGCCGCTGCCAGGCGGAAAAATCACGCCTGTCTGGCGAGCTGCCATAACGCCTGTAGCCCTGGCATCACCGCGGCCAGGTCGAAGGCCATGCAACGCCATCCACTGCGGCGCTTGGGCAGGAAGGTGCCAATCTGGGACGCTCACCGCCCCGTCGAGTCCAGCAGGGCTGCGAACAGTGACGCGCTATGTCTCTGTCAGCGCCGCACCATGGGCCGCTTGTCGCGCTCGACCACCCAGCGCGTTGAAACTGCAAAGACCATCTCGCAGACGTCGGCTCTGCCGATCACGCTTTACACTGCGAAGCCGCGAAGAAGGTGACGTCCGACATGGAGCCGGGCCATGCAATGCTCCGTCCAGGCGGGCGCCCAGTGGGATCGGTAGCAGGTCTTGAGACGACGCCATCAAGTCCACGCAGCGAACTGCAGCACTGGGCTGTCCGCGGGTGCCACCCTCAGAAATGTGACGAACTGGTCGGGGGCCCCAGCCGTCGCCGCTACGACGCGCGCGAGACTCGGGTAAAATAGCCCGCGCCTCCTCAGCCGCAGCCTTGGCCTTGCCTCTCGGCTTGGCCTCGGGGCGCGGATGTCTCCATCTGCGGCGTCGTCGCGCAGGGCATCGGCGTCGTCGCAGTAGCGGGGGCGCCGCCCGAGGCCGAAAGCTTCTCCTCGCGGCCCTTGCGCCCCCCTTCATGGCCTGGATCTCCTTCTGTCAGCGCCCCGCGACCCGCTCCTTCAGTTGCGGGCCAACCAGGTCGAAATCGCGGCCCTTCTGCTGCCCGAAGAAGATTTGGCGCCCACCTGGCCACGCTGCACCGCCAGCGCCGCCGCCACCCCCCGCCTCGCGAAGAGCGTTGCTGCACGCCTCCTCCCACAGCGGGTACCTGTTGCAAGCCATCTCGAAGAAGACGAGGCCGGGGAGGCACACCTGGGCGACCAGGCCGCCGACCTCCAGCATCTCGCTGAACAAAAACTTGTTCGTCCACGCCTGGACCCTCAGCCGTCAAGCCGGGGATCTGCCGCCACCAACTGCGGCGCTGCATCGGCGCGCGCCCCAGCTTCACGACCCGCAATTGCAGCCACATGCACGCGCGCGGGCCCACGATCGGCCAACCGTTCACTGCCACCACTTTCATGGTGTGACTGCGTTCGCGGACGGCCTGCTGCAGTCTCCAGCACTGCCCAAATGCACCGGCACCGCCCTGATGTCCTCAGGCGCGCGCGGCGTGGGGCGAAAGACCGACCCAGGAAGGCCCACAGCAAGAGAGCTCCCGTCTGACACAGCTCCAGCACGCCGCAATCGCCGCACAGTACAAGCCGATCTCCTAGCCAGCGAAAGAGGTCGGCCGGCCTCACCTTCTTGATCTCGTCGTCGTAGTATGTGTAGGCGCTCCGTCACCCCCACGAAGTCCAAGTTCAGACGGAAGTTCGGCAAGATGCGGGAAGGGAGGGGGAACGCCCCCTTCTTCATCGGCACGGCCGTCAGCAGCGGGAAGAAGCTCATCATCAGGCTCACTTGGTCTCTCCTGCTCGCGACTCGCCGCGGCGAAGCGGTCCAGCGTAGCCTTTAAATTCAGCGCGCCTCCTCTCGAACTCCAGCATGTCAATCCGCAAGACCCCGCCGTACACTGTGCCGATGCCTCCGCGCGTAGTCATCGTCCCGATCGTAGCTGCCGGAGACCCCCTGCTGCCTTCCCAGGTCCCTAGGAAAGGTCGCAATTAAATGGCCCTGGGCGACATCCAGCACCTAAGGCACGCCTAGAGCAGGCTTGCACCTGGCACAGAGCTCGTCCAAGCACTCCGCGCACTCTCCGCAGTCCAGGAGCTCGTCCAGGCACTCAGGGCAAGAGCTCGTCCACGGCGAAGGCGATCGCCACGAGCGCCGCAACGAAGACCCACTCGCTCAAGATCCACTCCGCGCGCGACGCCTCGCTTCTCACGAGCCGCACCATTCCAGCTGGCGCTGCAAGAGCGCGATCCAGCCGAAGTCCACGTCCCCGCCGTCGAACTTGCACACGCGGGCGTTCTCGCCGCCGCGTCCTAGCCCCAGCCAAGTGTCCAGCGCCTGCCCCAGCACACCAGCTCCCCGATGGAGCGCCTGGCCAACTGCTTGGCCCGCGAGGTGGCCAGCGAGGGCGACCATCAACCTCTCCAAGTGGAAATTGTTTGAGGAGCAACGGCGACATAGGGAACGCTATTCGCGATCCATTGCCGTGCATCACTTCCGATGGAAAAATGCATATGTTGTACTCTATGAGGTATACTCTAGGTTGCGCCGTCGATGTGGAGCAATGTACCTGGTGTGTGTGTGTGTGTGCTGTGCAACATGCGTGGACTCGGCGTGGACGCCAAATGGACAATTTCTGTGGTGCGACCTGCGTGCTGCAATCTATTTGAAGCAAACAGTGTGGTCAAATCCATGTTGTGCAGTAGATGTGTCGAAATGTATGATATAATCTATGCTGTACAATATTGTGCCATAAGTGTTGAGCAATATATGCAACGTAACGCAGTGCAGAGCAAGGCGAAGCAATGCAAAGCAACGATGCGACGAAGAGCAGCGGCGGCGAGGGGCGGCGACGGGCGACAACAAGCGCGGCGACCGACGCACGGGCCCCGACGACGGGACCGCGACGAGGCGGCGACGGGGCAGCGACGGGCGACAACAAGCGCGGCGACCGACGCACGGGCCCCGACGACGGGGCCGCGACGAGGCGGCGACGGGGCGGCGACGGCGACAGCAAGCGCGGCGACCGCCGCACGGGCCCCGACGACGGGGCCGCGACGAGGCGGCGATGGGGCGGCGACGGGCGACGGCATAGCCGCCACGCCAGCCCGCAGGCCTAAACGACGAGCGGCGACGAGGCGGCGACGGGGCGGCGACGGGCGACGGCGACAGCATAGCCGCCAGACCAGCCCGCAGGCCCAGCTCCTCCGAGAAGAAATAAGACGCCCCAATCGCAAGCACTGCATGGGAAATGGGAGCAGAGACAGACAAAGACAAAGATAGAGCGACACAGGCGGAGCATAGACGAGGTGTGGAGCGGCTCGAATCCGAGAAAGGGGGCCATATCCACAGATGAAGTGTACAAGCAATCGCGCGCCGCACATCGAAACAAGCCGCACGTGCTGGAGCAATGGAGCAATGTGCTCGATGCCTTGGAGGCAGCAGGGAGATGTGGAGGTTGAGAAGAGAGGGCGAAACGGTGGGCTCAAAGACCTCGACCCTTCATCCTCGACCCTCGGCCGAAGGAATTTCGAAGGAGGAGAGAAAAAAAGGGAGGTCCTGAATGAAGCAGTGCCTGGAGATCCCTGGGCCGCTCCCCGCGCTGGCGCCGGGGGCCTGCTGGCGGGCGCATGGCTTTCCCAGGGGGCTCGGTTTTCACAGTGGGCCATCCTCCTCCTCCTCCTCCTCCTCCTCCTCCTCCTCCTCCTCCTCCTCCTCCTCCTGCTCCTCCTCCTCCTCCTCCTCCCCTCCTCCCCCTCCTCCTCCTCCCCCTCATCTGGGCCATCATCTGACGGCCCCAGACCCCCGAAGGGGCCCCAGGAGGCTGAAAAGTCCAGCAAAGCATCCAGACCCACTTCCTTTGTTGCGAACGGAGCCCTTCCGCACGTCCTCAAGTCCATCAAGACATCCCTAGGACCAACTGTTCATCAGTAAGGGAGAAAACTCGTACCCATCGGTCGGAAGACGTGGGCAGTGACATGAAGTAGGAAGACGTTGCAAGTATACTGGGCGTCCACCCGCCCCCTGAAGAGCAGGGAAGAGGCAGGAAGACGACAAAACCCTGACTGAGATCTGGGAATCCCAGAATGCCTACGTTTAAGTCGGGCCTGTCCCCCTACACGGGGATTTTCGACGAAAAATAAAAGATGCCCCAAACATACTCAACAAAATAATCCAAAAAGAGTATGGGGATGATGTTTGAATAGTTTGTTGTACCCTTTTGGGGTATGTTTGAGGTATTTTTTATTTTTCCTCGAACATCCCCCTGTAGGGGGACAGGCCCGACTTAAGCCTGCTTGCAACGGCCGGTGGGCGCGCCGCTGTCTGAACGCCTCGAGGAGATCGCAGATCTGATGATGCTCGGCTGCAGTGCCTCGCCGCCGCCGCCCCCCCCCCCCGCCGCTCCCCCAACGTGATGTCGGGCGTGTCCCCCTTACAGGGAGATTTTCGACGAAACCAAAAAAAATACTACAAAAAATGCCCCAAAGTGGCCAAAGAAATTACAAAAAAATAGTCCCCAGATCATTTTTGGATTATGTTTTTACTATTTTGGGGGTATTTATTTTATTTTTCGTCGAAAATCCCCCTGTAGGGGGACAGGCCCGACTTAACCCCAACGATGGGGGGGGGATAGGCACAGGGGGGAACGCATCGACCCCGAATGGCCGATGCACCGCCAACGCCTCCTCGCTGCGTCGTCGATGCAGAACGCCCCGTGCATCGCCTGCACGCCGTCGCTGCACATCGCCCTGATCAAGAATCGACGATGCGTCGGCAACGCATCAAAACCATGCGAAGTCGACGCACCCACCCCCGCCATGCTGACCCCCCCCCCTGTCGCGACCCCACCCCCCGGCACACACCCCGGGGGTCCTGGTCCCGCCCGCACGCGTTGCACCGCGAGGCGCCTCTCGGCGCGGCGACCCCGCTGACGGCGACGGCGGCGACGGCGGTGGCGACGGCCACGGGTGGCGACGACGGCGGCGTCGTGGACAGAGGGAGCGAGGGGGGACGGGAAGGGAGTGAAGATGGGAGGAAAGAAGAATGCGGACGAGAGAGGGACAGAGGAGGAACGGGAGGAGGAGTCATGCCTCGATCTGGGTCGAGGAAGTGCCGCGGAAGAGAACTGATCGGGAGCTCCAAACGCGACTTGTGCACATCGCTGGGTCCCGCTGATGACGCTGTTCGCCGCGCCTTCTCTACGTTGGGCCTCGGATTTTCCAGGGTGGCCTGAGGAGGAGCCCGTAGAGCAGCGTCTCTGATCTGAGGTGGGTCGTGCTCCATGGCGCCCCCTCCAGAGAACCGCACTGGCGACGTATCGACATGACGAGACGGGAGGGAACCTGAGGAGGGAGGGGGGTAGGGAAGGAGCATGCGCTCTCCTTTTCCTCCTTCCCTCCCTCCCCTGATATGTATGGCTGCGTGGGTGTATATATATATATATATATATATATATATTATGTATATATGTATATGCTGTCCCGGCTCCTACCCTCATCCTCCTCTTCCTCCTCCACCTCATTCTTCTCCACCTCCTCCTCATTCTCCTCTTCCTCCTCCTTCTTCTCCCCCTCTTACTCCTCAATAGACTGTCCTCCTCCTCTTTCCCCTCTCCACCTTCTCCTCCCTCCTCCTCCTCCTTCTCCACCTCCTTCTCCTCCCCCTCTGCCCCCCTCCACTCCTCCATCTCCTTCCACGGACGAGCGGGAAGGAGGGGTGGGGGAGAAGCGGAGGAATCAGAAGGAGGGATTACGGCGGGTGCTTGCAACGACGACGTGCCCTGAAGGTTCCTGACACAGCACAACCGCTCAGCATTGAATGATACCGCTACAAAGACCCTCATGAGGCTATGTTCTCCGTATGGATTCCGCGCCGCAGAATGCCTCCTGTAAGGAAGATAAGCCGATACCCGATCGTACTATCGGATCGGATCGTCACTTTCGTCGGGCCAAGGAGCATGGGCGCGAATCCCACCAGCCCTTTGGGCGTGAGTGGTTTAGGGAGCTCTCTCTGTCCTCAACCCTCCTTCTTCCCCTTCGGGGAGGGGTTTACCCCTCCCCCTACCCCCTCCCCCTGGACCTGGAGTCACACCACGAGGAGCCCGAACGAGTCACACCAGGAGAAGGGGCCCGAACGACTCACACCAGGATGAGGGGCCCGAACAACTCACACCACGAGAAGCCCGAACGACTCACACCAGGACGAAGAGCCCGAACGACTCACACCACGAAGAGCCCGAACGACTCACACCAGGAAGAAGGGCCCGAACGACTCACACCAGGACGAGAAACCCCAAACGACTCAAATCACGAGGAGCGCTTTCTCTCCCTCCTCCTCCGCCTCGTCCTTCTCCCGCTCCCCCCACAAGGAGGATGTACAAGGAGGCGGGAGGAAGGAGGAACAGGGGAGATATGCGGGGGCAAGCGGACACACGCCTGAAAAACACGACTGTCGGCATGCTTCGCAAGAGTTGCTGTTGTGAGATGGGCTGGTGGGGATACGCGAAGCGTAAAGAATTCGGTATCGAATCGGATCGACCGCGCCACAGGATGCACAAGACGGCCATGCGAGCATCGGGCCGCGTTTGACGATCGGAAAATCGAAACCGAATCGCACCGAGCCAGGCGAAATTCGAATCGAAGTGGGCCCTGGTAGGTCCCAAGCCCCGCGCGCGCACGAGCCCCCAAAGGTCGCTCGAGCTTGAAAGCCCTCGCCGGGGGCGGCGCTTACATACCTTCAACAGGGAGCAGTGGGTGAGGAGTGAGCGAAGACGGCCGCACTGCCCCGCTGCCCGTTCCTCACGAAAAACCGCCGCGGCGCCGCTCATGCTGTGCGTGTTGGCGCTGTGGCACTCCCGGCAGACCTGCACTCCCAGAGGCACGCAAGCGCTCGCCCAAAAGCAGGCGGGTCCTGAGGGAGACTGGCTTTCGCCGTCTTGGGGGGCCGTCCCAGCCCCCTGCGAGCCCTGGCGTGCTCTGGAGATGACCCCAAGGAGGAAGAGGGGGATGATGAGATGAGATGGAAGCAGTCGCGAAGCGAATCTATAAAACTACCGACACGGGCCCAAAATGGCCTGCTCAGCCTTGCTGAGCCCTTTCAAAGGCTAAACGTTCCGTTGGATACGACTGAGAGATACTCGCCATGGTTTCGCCCCTTGGAGAACGGGCGGCGCGCACGTATCCGCTAACCCCCTGAGGCTACAGGAAAATAATCTCCAACGCGACTTGCAGATCAAAATTCCAACGACTCGTGCTATACCATATCGTGGGACTGATGGACCCAGCCGGAAACGAGGTATAACAGCCGACCGTGAAGAACCCTGAAAAGGTGACTGCTCCCCCTAGCCCGGGAACGCACATCCCTATGATGGCATATCGGTCTTGCCTTGCACCGACTACGAACTATGGCACCGAGAACACTGATTTTTCCACAGGGCCCCACCACGTGACGGGGCCGAGGAAAATGGCGACCACGGAAGGAGCAGGCAGGGGAGCAATGCCAGGAGCAGCACGGCGCCTGACCTTTTGTCTTTTCGGCGATGCACGCCTCGACGGTAGCCCTCAGCAGCCGTCCGCGCAAGGGTCAGACATCGGCCTCTACAGGGAAGATCCTGGCTCTCTGCTCGGCGGAGACACGAAGCATCTCAGCGGCCGACCAAGCAAAATGATCGACAAATGCATTTCCAGCCATCAAGTGACCAGGGATACCCCTGGCATGCACTTCTGCGCCATCTACGTGAGAAGGCACCTTGAGAACGCACAGGTCGCCTGGGTGCCGGTCCGACACTTGCAGGGCAGCATGCACCATACTCCAAAGATTCCCATTGGGCCCCCGAGGGGGCTCGGAACTCCTACTCCAAAGCCCCCTAAAGACTCCATGCTTACCTGTAATGTAGGCCAGAGGACCCCGAAACTTTTCCCCAGCAACCGCGAAACAGAACGACTCACCTCTCGGGACCGTCTCTCGACGGCCAGGCACGGGCCCGTGAAGAGAACGCTGAGACGAGGGGTTGGCGGACGGCGCCGCGGCGATAGCCAATCCAGTCCTCCTCAGCCTCGGGTCGTCGGAACCGGTTCCGCCCGAAGCATCGCCCAAAACCATCAAGGTCTGGCCCAAAGTGCCAAGCCTGAGACACTCCCCATCGGATGCCTCATTCACGCGACAGCTAATCCGAATCTCATATGACGGCGGAGGTCGACTGCCATTATGCTCGATGGAATGGGCCTCCGCAACCAGCAACATTCGAGACTGTCAATCTCCGCCATGGCACGAGTGGCGGGGGGGTCGGCGGAAGCGCTAAAAGCCTGAATATTTTTGTTACATACACACTGCCAAAACCAATTGTTCGACGTCTCGGGGCCGCCACCGCACCGGCGGCACTCGATGGGAACGTTGTCAGAGGGGGCGGGCCGTTTTGCAGCATGGGGCCCTCGCCATTGCATCGCTCGCACTCGTCCCAGGCATTCCCAAAGGGTACACGGATGCAGTCCAGCAACTCTGCAAAAATGGGGTTCTGGATTGGCGACGCGAGCACTCGTCTTAAAACCGTCCAGCAACTGCACACACGGAGGGCGGTTTCTGTTCAGCGTGTGGCCCCCGCTGGAGCCCGAAATTCCACATGCCGCAACAAGTGTATTGACGGATGGCGGTGCATTCCCCAAGTAATGCTGTCGATGGACGTGCCCTTGCCTTGTACGGCCCGCATTTTGAACAGATCTCATTCTGGCACGGAAATCGGGAGCATCTTAGATCACAAACGAGGCAATCGCTGAACACGTCCTGGGATTGCATGAAAATAACTCCTCGCTGCAGGCTTACATTTAAGATCTTCCGGACCAGATGCAGTGTGTTCCAACGGCTGTTGCGCAATGTGATGAGGAGACAACAGCGGCGGCAGGACCATAATTAAAATGAAGCTCCCGCCTGCTCCTCGAAAGAGACAGGGCCGTGCCTCAGAGTGGAGAACTCGATGATCTGGACTTGTCCCAGCTCGAGCTTCCTCGAGGCAGCACGTTTGGCTACCCTGCGGCGGCTGACGGAGGGCGGATCCTTTATACAGCGGGGTCTCGCCTGAGTGGCAGGCTCACGGGTCGCTCGTCGTTCAAGGGGGGCTCTTCCTGCAGCAGACAGGAACACATGTAGGGGCTGATGAGGAGGGGGCTTGGGACGGGCGGGTGGATGGCGACATCGGTAATGCACCCTGGGTGCTATGATCCTCCTGAGCCTCTTCATCGCCCTCCTTCTCCTCCTCCTCATCATCAGTTTGCTCGTCGTCCTCCCCATCATCCTCTTCCCCTTGTGTCCCTGGAGGCTCTGCGGACTAGCGCGAGCCTCCGCCGAACCCCCAGGGCGAGCAGCAGAGGAGGGCGAGGAGGGCAAGGAGGGCGAGGAGCAAAGGAGGCCAGCAGCAACGGACGAGCAGAGGTGGGCGGGCAGCAGTGTGCAGGAGCACGAGGAGCACAACGGAGCACGCTGGCGGAGGGGGGGCGGGGGTGGAAAGCGAGTAGAGACGGCGGGCGGGGGAGAGGGAAAGAGAGGGCTGGGGGAGGAGAAGCGATTTCCCCTTCCTCCTCCCCCGCCACCTCCCCTTCCCCTTCCCCTCCTCCCCCTCCTCCTCCTCATCATCATCCTCCTCCTCCTCGACCTCCTCCTCCCTTCCTCCTCCTCCTCCTCCTCCTCCTCCTCCTCCTCCTCTCCTCCTTCCTCCTCCTCCTCCTCCTCCTCCTCTCCTCCCGTAGCAGATCCTCCTCCTCCTCCACCTCCTCCTCTTCCTCCTCCTCCTCCTTCTCCTCCTCCTCCTCCATCTCCTCCTCCTCGACCTCCTTCCCTCTCGTCCCAAGAATATGTGCCCTGCTCTCCTCCTCATCATCATCCTCCTCCTGTTCCTTCTGCCACCTCTGGCACCTCCTCATACACTCGTCCTCCCCTTAAAGCGTTCAACCCCCCTCCTCTTTCCCCTTGCCAACTCCTCTTCGCAGTCACCCTTCTCGTCGTCGCACCCCACAAACACAACGCCGCTGCCGCTGCCGCCGCCGACGATGACGACGATGGCGTTGACAACGATGCAGACGACCACACATACGACGACGACGTTGACGACGACGACGACGACGACGACGACGACGACGACGACGGCGACGGCGACGGCGACGGCGACGGCATCGGCGACGGCGACGGCGACGGCGACGGCGACGATGACGACGACGTCCGAATACATCGACGACACATGTGACCGAGCCGACGACACAGACACCGATACAAACGATGACGCCGACGACGACGATCAATGACATCAAGGTCGCACACGACCGAGTCGACGACACCGACACCGACACCGACGACGACACCGACGACGACAACGACGACGACGACGACGACGACGACGACCGACGCCGACGATGACGACCTGCCCCCGGGGCCGACCAGGTCGGAATGTTGCGTGCCCACCACCTCGATCACCTGCACCCAAGCGCGATCCTCACTGGGCTGTCGTCATCGCCGTCGCTGTTTGCCGTCGCCGTTCTTGGTCGTCGCCATCGGATCGAGGTTCGAGGAAGAGGGAGGGTTCGAAACTTGTGGCTGTTTGGGCTCTTTGGGGGATTCTGAGGGGCCCCGGGAGGCCTGCAGAGCCTCCAGATGCCTCAGGAGACCCCCCCACCTTCCTCCTCCATCCATCGTCGTCCTTCTCCAGCTCCTGCTCCTGCTTCCCCTCCTCCTCCTCCTCCTCCTCCTCCTCCTCCTCCTCCTCCTCCTCCTCCTCCTCCTTGTCCTCCTCCTCCTCCTCCTCCTCTTCCACCTCCTCCTCCGCCTCTTCCTCCCCCTCCTCCTCCTATCCTCTCGATGAGGGCTTAACGACTTCTGCCGTCCCTCGACTCGCGCTGATCGGCCAAGATTTGTCTGGCCTCATCTCCAAAAAACGATTGGCGACGAGTCGTCAAGCCCTTACGGATCCCCCCCTATCCCAAACATCCGGCTGCTACAATGTTTCGATGCCCGGATTCTGGACCACTTCCATAGGACCCGCTTTCCGTCCTGAGCCGTTGTTTTACGGTCCCGAGGCCTGGCGAGGGCCCCCGGAGGCCGAAGACGGCCAAAAACCGGCCGCTCCAATTTTGCGGGGGAATGTTGAATCTCTGGGATCGTTGCCCTTGAGGAAATTGTGTTGTATCTTTGGGGCACCTTTTCTGTCCCGTCGCGCCACGATCCACGTCGAATCCGCATCAAGTCCGTGTCCAATCCGTGTCGAATCCGTGTTCCGTGCCGCATCCGTGTCAGATCCGTGCTGAGTCCGTGCCGAATCCACGTCGAACCCCGCTTCGAACCTACGTCGGAGCACAATTAAAGACATGCGCATGTACAGGACAGGAAAGCTCCCCCGAAGATGCAAAGCAAAAGGAGTACGGGGCAACGATAGGGTGGGGACTGGCACAGGGGGGGAATGTACCGATGCGGAATCAAACATACACGTCGCCGATCGATCGGCGAGAGGCCCCCGATGGTGAATCTGTCCTTTCCTGGGCAGGTCGGGGCAATCGGGCCCCTGTCGGCGATCAATGGGCGATTGGGGGTCGATGCATCCCCCCTGTTGAACAAAAAGGATGTGTACATATATATATATATATATAACAAACAATATATATATATATATATATATATAAAGATATATAGAGAGAAAGAGAGAGAGAGAGAGAGAGAGAGAGAGAGAGAGAGAGAGAGATATAAAAAGAGAGAGAGAGAGAGAGAGAGAGAGAGAGAGAAAAACAAAAAAAAAAAACACGCCATGAACATAATCTTCTGGCGCTCCGCGAGGATTCCTTGGATCTGCGCCGGAGCGCCCCGGAGCGCGGAGCGCGCCAAGGGCCCCGTTCCTGGACTTGGCCCCCCTTGCCGCGCTCCGCGCTGGGTCCTCTGGCGGCTCCTCCGACCGCTCCGCGGCAACATAACTTGTTGGCGCTCCGCTGGAGGCGCCGCCAGAGGGCCCAGCGCGGATCCACGACGCCCGCGCGGAGCGGGGCGCAAAACACTTATGTTTATCACGTTTGTTTTTTTCGAGGAAGAAAGAAAACTTCCCGTCGTCATTTTGTTTGTAGAGCCAGGGGGTCTGGGAAGAAGGGGGAGCAGGACGAGGAGGAGGAAAAACAGGAGGAGGAGGATGGAGGAAGAGGAGGAGAGGGTTTGGAGGAGGGGGAGGAGGGCGAGAAAGGGGGAGGATGATGATGATGATGATGAGGAAGGGGAGGAAGGGGAGGAGGGGGAGGACCAGGATGAGGATGAGGAGGAAGAAAGAGGGGGGGGGCCCAGGTCGCCGGTCCTCGCCGACGTAGTTCCCGTAGTCCTTTGTGTACTGCCACCGCAGGGTGTGGTCGCCTGCCGGTGCCCCAGGGGGGGGGGGGCGGCACAGCGGCGGGTTCCCGGCGCTCTCGGGGGGGTGCAGAGGCCTCGGTCCTCGATGCTGTTCCTGAAGGTCCTCCTCCTCCTCCTCCTCCTCCTCCTCCACCTTCCCCTCCTCCTCCTTCAAGCTCCTTCTTCCCCTCCTCCTCCTTCAAGCTCCTTCAAGCTGCGGAACGTCTGTCTCCAGATGGAACACGACGCCCAGGGTTAAAAGGTGGGGTGAATTAAGAGATGGTGAGGCGGAAGTTTCTGCCCACCACGCGGTTGGTGGACGGATCCTTCCCCTCTCTGAGCAGCCTCAGGGTCTTCTCTTCGTCCTTGTTGCGTGTGTTCCCACGGCAGGGACCTCCGAGCAAGCGGAGCCTCGGACTCCCGAAGGCTGCGCACTTTGAGCACCACACCAGGGAGGAGCCCAAGAGCCAGAGCCGATGAATCTTATCGGCCAGGCGGGCCAAACGTGGGAGGCCCGTGCATGGCATAGCGCACACAGCACGCTCAGACAAACCACGACCTCCACAACGGGTGCACATGAAAGCTCTGGCTGCCTTGCCAACTCGCTGCAGAACGTGGCCTTGACGATCTGGGACGAGCGGGAGGGCGTCAAACGTCGGTCGGCGGGGCTTCTTAACCCGCTGGACGTCGGGGAAATTAAAATGAGACAAATATTTACCGAAGGCGCCAATGAGCTTACAACAGAACGGATCGAACCACGGCTATCTTTGCACCTGCGCACCAGGTCGGGATTCGAAACATGCGCCTTGGCCCCCTGCTCCGCAAGCTTGTCAGCGAGAGTGTGGCCAGACCATGCCCAGAACGGCACATTGGAGGTTCGGGAGCACGCCCGCCAGAAGAGGTGGGCCTTGATTTTACGGAGCTCGATATTCTCGAGCCCGAAGTCGGAGGCCAGGAAAAAAAACACCTCGTCCCACAGCTCTGCGACTTGGGAGCGGTCCGCGTCGGGGCCAGCTGTCCAAATATCAATGATAGCTTGGTAATCCGTATATATGATAAGGAGGGCAGGGGCAGCAAGACGGATGGCCATGATGAGAGCATATACTCACCCCTACCACTCCTATGTAGGGGGTGGTGCAGCGGCCCGAAGACACTGCCGTCGGAGCCTCCTACTTCTAGCATGCTAACAACTGCCCAACCCGCCCTGGCCGAAAAAGGGTTCCCTTGGTCAACCCCCGCCACGCCAATACAAAGCCGAGGGCCTAACAGACCAGAAAGGGGCCGAAGGTGCCAATGCCTGGAATCAGCCGTGGACAGGGGGGCCAGTCGGCCCCAGGGTCGGGGCCCAGGGCTCGAGCGCACAACAAATCCTGCACACAACTAATGCTTCTCGAACAACTGCGGCCAGATCGAGGTCCCGACGAAAGAGATTAAAGCCTGGGCACTCGTAGAGCCTGTGCTTGGGGGTCTCATAGGCCTGGCCACAGCGGAGGCAGTTGGGGTATGGCACGCGGCGGTCAGAGAACAACTGCAACTGGCGCGGGTATCTGCCTGTAACCACTCCGCTCAGGACGATGGCAGCGTCGACGTTATCATTTTTCCGAAAAGCCTGGAGCTCCTCAGGGACCACAGAGATGAGAGGCGGGTACAACTGGCCAGCAGCGTTCGGGACGGAAACGTGTCGCAATAGCTGGCGGCACGCGGCCTTCGATTACGGTGGCCACCGTGTGCCTACCAAACGAGGCGAGGTCGATAGAGATCCCGTCCCCGATGTCCCACTTGTCGAACTCCAGCCCCGCCCACCAGAGGCGCGGCAAGGTGGCCAGAACGACGCCAGTGGGGCCCAGGACGTTGGACCACTTGCCAGCAGAGTTGGAGGAGAAGTAGTGCTTCCAGCACCTGCTGAGCATGGACCTGGGCAGCCACCGTTGTTGGATAGCTTGGTGCAACATTCCTAGAGGGAGCAGATTAGCCTGGTAGGTGGGGCCCAACTTGTGGCCCTGATTGAGAAGGAACCGGATCGTTCTGCTACGGCCCCTGGCTGGGCCGACAGCAGCGTCACCGATGATGGCCCTCAGGGAAGCCAGCTGAGTGGGGGGCATACCAGTCACCCTGACCCCATAGAAGGCCGCAGGAGCCCCACCTGTCTTGATGACCCCGTGCATGCCCGAAAAAATGATTTGAGACGAAGGAACCTTCCGATGCGAGGGAGTAGGGATTGCCACCGGCGCTGCTGGACCTTGGTGGAGCGCTCGGGGGCCCCCGCGAAGTCCACACCTAGGTTCTTCGCGGCCCCCATGCCCTTGAAGTCCCAGACCTTGAGGCCCGCGCGGATGACCTGGGCGATCTGGGCCGACGAGCCCGCGACGATGCCTTTGGTGGGTGAGATGGTGAACCCCAGGGCCTACAGCTGGAAACACACGAACTTGGTGGCTCCCAGAACCATGAGGATCACATGCTTACGCCTACCCACGGCTCCAATGGCGATGTCATCCACAACACTGTAGAGGGAGATGCTGGGGTAGAGGCGGACTGCGTCGTCCAACACATCCAGCAAAAAAACAAAATAGGAGACTGGTGGCGAAGGAGCACCCCGCGAGGATCCCTTGCTCGACGAAAATATCAGCAGACACTCGCATGTCGAACTGCAGCGAACGCTTGCCACGATACAGTGCGAACAGGAACCTAAGCCGATGCGCTCGGAAGCCGTGCTTGACCCCAGAGCGCGCGAGGAGGTAGCGGGGCGACTTTTTCATTACATTTGGTCATGTCGACGAGCGCGTGGGCCGATTGATGCTTGCAAATGCGCGCATGCTCGGGTCGAACGGATCGCCCCCGAATTGCCCGCTCGCACGACCTGCCCTTGCTGCCGAACAAATACGATCGAGGGTGAGCTTCTTCCCATCTCTTGGCCTCGGAACAAGAAAGCCTCCCGAATATACGAATGTTCCCCGGTAGCACTCCGATGGGTCGACAACCCCCGTCACCACGGGGGATCATAGCGAGCGGAATGCCATGGAGGGGGGCAGGTATGTGGCCAAGGCGCTCCATGCGAAACCAGATTCACGCCAAGCTCTGCAAACCTTCGTCTGATAACAGCAAAAAGTCGCGCGGCCTGCTGCGATCTGCCCCTGCGGCCGCGCGCGCCTTGAAGGCCCTGGCAGAGGCGCGGATGTCCTCCGGAGACGCCTGAGCGAGAGGCTGTTCACCTGACCGAAAAATAACTTGGCTGAGGTACTGGACGGGGTCAGGCAGGTTGGCGACGTGGGGGGGTGGGATCCAGATCTTCCTCCTTGCTTCTTCCATGCAACTCATCTGCTCCTCCAGGCTGGGTGGAGGGGCCCCCCTTGGGGCTGTCGGGGATGAACACACGAGGCTTCTTGATGAACCGATGCGCCAGGCCCCCTCCTCCCTCAAGGGATTTCGCAACCCAGGTCCGCCACTGATTGGCCCTCTTGGTGCGGAAGCGCCGCTCGAACAGCTCAGCCTGGCGCTTGGACGCGGCGGCAAACTGCAACAGCTGGTTAACCTCTATCGTGCTAAGCTGGAAGTGCGCGCGCAAGTGCTTCCACTCTGGGTTCTCGAGGAGCTTCTGAGGGCCCGAGGCCAACTGGGAGGCCCAGCGAGAGGATCTCGGGGCGGTTCCTGGGACGGTCCTTCCTAAGCAGGCACGCCAACTCCAGTAACCAAGTAGCCACCTTCCTCCAGGCACGACCTTCAGGACACGACACCCGGTAATCACCTCCAGACGTCCGTGCAGATGAAACCTCCTTGAGATTGAGCCCGTAGGCCCTGCTAGAACACCAGCGGCCCTGGAAATCGATGTTGCGGGCACCCTTGAGCTCAGCCTCGAAAAGCTTGCAAAACTGAACGCAAGCCTGGTCCAGGTCGCAGGGGGCCACCTGGGGCACGTCGAGGATGTCGTTGCAGGGAGTCCAAGGCGGAGCCGGAGGGCATGGACCCATGGGGCGCTCCTTGGGGAAAGGCTTGGGCCCCTGCAGGACATTGACCTTGGCCTCCAATGGGTTGCCCTCAAGCTTCAACGACGCAGCATAATGGGGCGAGGTGGTGCTCGCTTCATTACGATCGATCCGTCTCATGGCGGTCTCGAGGCCTCGCGAGACAACAAAGAAATCGATGGCCTTCACTGCTTATCCGACTTACGGCAAGTGGGTCGACTGGGACGCAGGATAGCGCCTCTAAGACGGTCGACCCAACCAGTGTTGAGCAGCTCCATTGGGTGAGTATTCCAGCTCCCTCCTATGATGAACGGGGTCTGCAGCTGATGGATCTCTTCACCTATTCGGTTCAAAATCTTGAACGAGTCGAGGCCTAGCGGATCATTGCTACCCAAGTAGAGCGAAAAGAAAGCCAGACCTCCAGGGACAAAGGCGTTGACCCATGCAGAGCAAACTCGCTCAGGCTGAGGAAGGGGACGAGCGAGAGGCAAAGCTCCAAGAGGGATGTGAGGTCGGACCGCGATCCCTGTACCACTACTGAGACCCCCCCCCCAGGGTGGGGATGCTGGGACTGACGATAGATTTCCACCCGATGTTCTTCAGCTGGCTGACCCCCTCGCACGGCGGCTCCCCGAAGCAGAAGTCCTGGAGGAAAACGGTGGCCCCCTGGGCCCCGTCCTGCATGTAGGTTTGAGGGGCCCCCAGGATGTAGTATAGGCCGTGACAAACACCACGCGCTTCAACTCGGACGAGGAGGGAAGGATGGGGTTTGCTGAAACACAAGGCGCGCTGGCATCCTGCTCGCACGCGCCCCCAGTCTCACCAGCGGGACGGAGGCCAGCGCAGGCAGAAGCTGGCGACGCCGACGATGACACGCTCTGCGAAGTTGCTGGTGGTTGCGCCGCACCCGTCGACGGCGACTGGACACGATGGCGGGGTTGCTGCTCAGGTTGGCGACTCGGAGCGAACGTAGATGCAGAAGTCGTCCACGTGCTGCTGGGCAAGCTCAAGGCGGTTTCGGGCTGTCCCCAACCTAGTGTGGTAGTCCACGTGGATGAAATATCGCGAGGCAAGCCGTACCGCGAACGTGCGGCGCCCTCTGCCTGCCATACTCGCGCCGATTCCCACCCCCAGGGGCCCGCTAGGCGGCCCCAGCGCCGCGGGGACGCTGGCCTACCCAGGGCTTCGTCTAGGGAGTGTCCCAGCGGTCCCATGGCAGGCGAGCGTGGCGACCAAGTCGAGGAGGTCGAATTCGAAGTCCCAGACGTAGACGCCCATGGCCGAGGGCTGCTAAAGACCTGGCTGCGAATGACCAGGTTCGACTGAATTTCTTGAGGCTGCGAGGGCCATGTCGAGCCGCTTCCTGTGCTCTGCCGAACCATGAGCATCCACAGGGCGTCGCTCGGCGGCCGAATCCTGGGCGACGCCGCTGGCCTGGGCCACAGCAGCTGCCGAAGGGGCCGAGGGCGTCTTCGGGCCAGGGGCAGCAGCAGGTGGGGGCGCGGGGGCTTCTGCCGCCGCAGGGGCTGCTGCCGCTGCCGCGCCTGGAGTGGCAGGCGCACCGCCACCAGCTGCATATCGGCCGCCCTCCTCGTCATCGCCGACCTTGCGGCGCTTGAGCGGCATGCGGGGGAAGGCACGCTGCTCTTCGACCAACTCCTTGGCCCTCTGCTTGACCTGGCCGAAGGAATATGCGACAGCCAGCTTGATGGTGCCCTCCACCTCGGCCTTGCGCCGTGCAACCTCTTCACGCTCGTGCTCAGAGAGTTCCACGCCCTCCGCCTCCAGCCCGAAGAGGTCATCGTCAGCGAAGATCTCCACTGGTGGGTGCTCTCCAGCAGGCGCTCGAGGCTGAGGCCGCGGGCGCGGGGCGCGGCTGCTGGGGCAGCCGCCGCGCCAGAGCCCTCTGGGGGCACATGTTCGGCAAAGCATCGCGCTGCCTTGTGGCAATTGGCTTGGCACTCCAGGGCGTTGATTGCTGCCTGCTCCGCATCGTGGAGCTGTTGTTTGAGGGGCTCAGCTGCACGAGCTGTCTTATCCAAGGACTTCTTAGACTCCCGCATGGCATGTTGGGCTGCCCCCACCGTCTGGGGCTTGGGCACAGACGCCAGCTGCAGCTGGCTGGCATAGCTGGTGTACACACGTGTCGCCGATGCGCTGGAATTGGCGGCCAGGCTGAGCAAGACTGGCACGTCGTCCTTGGAATAGTTGGTCCAGGAGTGGGTGGAAGCCGAGCGGAGCCACCCCGATTCGCCCAGCTGGAGGCCAGGCGTCCTGGGCTCAGGCGCTGGCTTGCCTGGGCCAGGCGGCTGAGGAGCTGCAGGCTGGCCGTCAGCGCGTCCCGTGCCTTTGCCCTTGCCAGCCTTGCCGCCCTTGCCGCCCTTGGAGCTCTGGGTGCCGCCTGTACCCGCGGAGCCGCCGTCGCCCAGGGCGTAGAGCGCACCGATGGGGGGCCTGTTGGCCCAGGCGCCCGAGGCCGCAGGAGGGGCTGACGGAGCCACGAAGGACAAAGGCTGCAGACAGTGCGTACAGAACCACAAGTGCGCCTTGCTTTTCTTGCAGCCGCAGTTTGGGCAAGGGGCTTTGCTGAGCCCCCCGCCGCCACCGTACCACTGCTGTGGCCCGCCTGACGGCTTACGCACCCAAGGATCACGAACGAAACTAGGGGCCATCGGCGAGCGGCAGCCAGGGGCTGACCTGACTGAGTCGTCGTTGCTCCTGCAGGAGCTCAATGGAATGAAAGCGCCTCCTCCTCCTCCCGCAGCACATCCTCCTCCTCCCCCTCCTCCCCCTCCCCCTCCTCCTCCTCCTCCTCCTCCTCCTCCTCCTCCTCCTCCTCCTCCTCCTCCTCCTCCTCCCGTAACACTTCCTCCTCGGTGTCCCCCTCCACCTCCTCCTCCTCCTCCTCCTCCTCCTCCTCCACTCTCCATCTCCTCCTCCTCGACCTCCTTTCCCCTCGTCCCAGAAATATGTGCCATGCTCTCCACCTCCTCCCCCTCCTCCCCCTCTCCTCCTCCTCCTGATATGTATCCTCCTGCCGCTTTCCATTTCCATTATATTGAAATCCCCCACCACCTCCTCCTCCTCCTCCTCCTCATCCTCCTCTTTCTCCTCCACCCCACCCTCCTCCTCCTCCTCCTCCTCCTCCTCCTCCTCCTCCTCATCTTCTGCCTCCTGCCGCTTGTCCTGTTCAGTATATTGTTATCCTCCGCCTCCTCCTCCTCCTCCTGCCGTTCATCCTCCTCCTGCCGTTCCTCATCCTCCTCCTACTCCTCCTCGTCCTCCTCTTCCTCATCCTCCTCCTCCTCATCATCATCATCAGCATCAAACTCATTATCCTCATCCTCCTCATCATCATCATCATCATCATCATCATCATCATCATCATCATCATCCGAGGGCAGGTGCGAAATCATCGTCGACCGTGGTTCATTATCAGCAGATGATACCCTGTGGTTTATTGTCCTGTGGATGGATCAGGCTGAGCCCCCCCCCCCCGGTTGAATCATTATCTTTCCGGAATAATCAACCGAAGATTATTATTCCAACATTATGGACAACGGTTAATTTCAATCTGGTCACTACTCTCCAACACCCCCCCGGCTGAATCATTATCGTTCCAAAATAACCCGGGGTCAATATTCCTGAAACATTATGAAACCAGGTTTATTATCTCCTGCAGATAATGAACCTGGATCAATATTCCAACATGAAAAACCTGGTGCGGCACCCGGGCGTCGGGGGGGAAATAAACAAAGTATGATCCTTCCGGAATTACAAAAACCGGGTTCATCATTCCTGGGCTATTATGAATCCTGGTCATTATTCCCAGAACAGTATAAACCCAGGGTGACATCTTTTTGGGATCGGTAGGCCCAGAACATTATAAACCAAGGTTCATAATGTTCCGGGGGGGAACATTATGAACCCCAATCAATATTTCCGGAACATTAAATCCCAGGTTCATAATGTTCCGGGGGAGGCATTAATAACCCTGGTCAATAATCCCGGAACATTATAAACCCAGGTTAATATCTATTTGGGATCCATCCTGCATTATCCTCATCCTCATCCTCATCCTCATCCTCATCCTCCTC
>CAUYUJ010015869.1:132840-187840 GCA_963575745.1 Prorocentrum cordatum
ACGGCGATCATTCCGTTTGTCAGGGCTCGCCTGTCGGTTCTTGTCTAGAAGTGAGTGCGGAACCATACGTCAGAATGTCCGAAGGGCTGCGTGAACGACAACGGCCAAGACTGGCTGGGCTGCCTGCGACCAACTGCGCGCATAATCCCACCAGCCCTTTGGGCGTGAGTGGTTTAGGTAGCTCTCTCTGTTCTCAACCCCCCTTCTTCCCCTTCGGGGAGGGGTTTACCCCTCCCCCTACCCCCTCCCCCTGGGCCTGGAGAGGGCGGCCCGCGGGTCGTTGGAGGGGTCTTCTTCGACTCCTGGGAGGGCTAAAAAACGACACCCCTCACGAGGATTCTGGCCCCGACGGGGGGAGGGAGAAAAAACCCTCTCCTCTTCTGTGAAGCCAAAATCATTGATTTTACTACGGTTTTGGCCCCATTTGGGCCTTCTGAGGGGGCAGCGCTCCTCTTCCTTGATAGCAACATCATTGATGTTACAAAGGTTTTGGGCTCATTTTGTGCCTCTCAGGGGGTAGCGCTCATTTGCGTTCTGAGGAGGTCGCAAGAGGCCCCAAGATGGCCCCCAGGAGGCTCCCAAGAGGCCTCCAAGAGGCCCCCAAGAGGCCCCCAAGAGGCCCCAAGAGGTCCCCAAAAGGCCCCCAAGAGGCCCCCAAGAGGCCCCAAGAGGCCCCAAGAGGCCCCCAAGAGGCCCCCAAGAGGCCCCCAAGAGGCCCCCAAGAGGCCCCATGAGGCTCCAAGAGGCCCCCAAGAGGCCCCACGAGGAGCCCGAACGACTCACACCAGGACGAGGGGCCCGAACGACTCACACCACGAAGAGCCCGAACGACTCACACCACGACGAGGGCCCCGAACGACTCACACCACGAGGAGCCCGAACGACTCACACCACGACGAGGGCCCCGAACGACTCACACCACGAGGAGCCCGAACGAGTCACACCAGGAGGAGGGGCCCGAACGACTCACACCAGGACGAGGGGCCCGAACAACTCACACCACGAGAAGCCCGAACGACTCACACCAGGACGAAGAGCCCGAACGACTCACACCACGAAGAGCCCGAACGACTCACACCAGGAAGAAGGGCCCGAACGACTCACACCAGGACGAGAAACCCCAAACGACTCAAACCACGAGGAGCGTTTTCTCTCCCTCCTCCTCCGCCTCGTCCTTCTCCCGCTCCCCCCACAAGGAGGATGTACAAGGAGGCGAGAGGAAGGAGTAACAGGGGAGATATGCGAGGCCAAGCGGACACACGCCTGAAAAACACGACTGTCGGCATGCTTCGCAAGAGTTGCTGTTGTGAGATGGGCTGGTGGGGATACGCGAAGCGTAAAGAATTACAGAATCGAGTAATTTCGGGCGGGTGGGCATGGGGGGTGACCTAATGAATCGGGGGTGAATAAAAGGGCCGTAAAAGGGACTCTGAAAGGGCTCTAAAAGGCCGCTCAAGCCGTAAGAAGGCTCTTTTGGGTAATTTTCGTCACCCCGCCATGAGGTAACCGTGAATTACCATTAGGTCGGGCATGTCCTCCTACAGGCATTTGTTTCGCGAAAGTTGCAAAATGGTAACAAAAGATTCGACATCTGACTATGTTTGATTATTCCCCCTGTAAGAAAGACGTGCCCGACTCAAGATTGCCACCCGCCGTACAGTCAACCCGCAGAGTAAGGGTGCGCGATAAGGATGCAAGGGCATTGGACGCCCAATCCGAAGCTCTTCGAACGGGGCGCGGCCAACGAAAGTGTCCAAGGATGGACCCAGGAAGCAAGGATGCAAGGGTACCCTTGGGAGGGATGCCTATACTTACTCTGCGGTCAACTGTAATCGAATAATCGGCACTGTCGTCGACCGCAACCTCAGCTGGTGGGCTGCCTGCGGACGGCTGCGCGCACGAAGACGCGAGGACGCACGGCGGCTGGAAGCGGCCAGCCAGCCAGTGCGAAAGGAAAGGCACGGCTGGGAGGCGACATCCGAACCCTACCCCCACCAACCATCGATTCTCCTGAATCGATGGGGGGGGGGGGGTACGATTCGGATTTCGCCACGTGTTCGACGAATTCCGAATCGTAACCCCGCCGCCCGTCGAGTTGCCTGAATCGTTGATCGGCGAGGGCAAGGTGCGGTTTTTGCCACCGAACGGAAGAGGATGGCTGACAGAGAGAAAGCAGGAACAATGGAGGACGAGGAGATGATGAGACACACAGCAAGGCCATCGTTGTTCTTCCGTCTGATCACGGGGGGGCACTCTTGGAGAAACCAAGAGGTAATGAAGGGAAACGATAAAAAAACGTTCTGGGGCGGACGATAAAAAAAAAAAAAAAAAAAAAAAAAAAAAAAAAAAAAAATCGCGGGCCTCCTCGCCCCCGCAATAGTGGGGGGGCAGGGCGGGCAGACGGGGGGCTGACAATTCCGGAGCACGGGGCGGCTGGAAGGCCAGGGGGGGGGAGCACGGGGTGGCGATCCAGGGCGCGGGAACCAGGGGGGTGGACGGGGTGATTTTTCAGGGCGAGCTCGTGTCCTCCTCCTCCTCCGCCTCCTCCTCGTCCTCCTCCTCCTCCTCTTCCTCCTCCTCCTCGTCCTCCTCCTCCTTGTCCTCCTTTTCCTCCTCCTCCTCCTCCTCCTCCTCCTCCTCGTCCTTTTCCTCCTCGTCCTCGTCCTCGTCCTCCACCTCCTCCTCCTCCTCCTCCTCCTCCTCCTCCTCCTCCTCCTCCTCCTCCTCCTCCTCCTCCTCCTCCTCCTCCTTTTTCTCCGCTTCCTCCTCGTTCTCCTCCTGTTCGTCCTCCTCTCCCCCCCCCCTGTCCGCAAGGACGAGGGCGGCCCTCTCGCTGTCTCGCCTCCCTTTCCTCCTCGTCGCCGCGCCGCGGCCGCGGGTGATCAAGCGAGCGAAGGAGGACGAATAGAAAATCCAATCCCCCAAAGGGGCAAAAGCAAACGCCGAGGGGCGGAAGATTAACAAAAACAGTTTCCGGCGGCTGAATTCTATGAGTCCGCCACGCTCAATCATTTTGGGGGGTCCGGGTGGGGGCGATTTTTTAAATCGCTTCCCTCCATTACCGACACCGCTACTCCCAGGACCTCTCCCAGGGTGCGTTCTGACCGGCATTTCGAGGTGAAAACGGCGGTGGCGACGAGGGCCTCCCGGGAGGCCCCAGACAGGGGCAAAGGAGGAGGGGACTTTCTCTCCTCTGGCACACAGCAAGGCCATATTTGTTCTACCGTCTGATCGGGGAGGGGGCACTCTACTGGCGGACTCCACCCCAAGCGATGGGCACCGCCAACACTCGCAGCTACAAGGGCTACCTACCAGACCACCCCAACCTAACCCCAATTCCGGTACAGGCTCCATGTGTGGCGTTTCGTTCCCCAGCGCCGCCCCCCGCCGGGAATGGAGGGCAAATTGGGGCCTCTGGGTTGGGTCGGGGTGGTTCGGTGGGTGGCGACTGCCAGGGCTACCAATTTCACTCAGATGCGGCGGGTTCCGGGAACCCTGAACCCAAAATGGTTGTCATCTCTTGGGGGTACTCCAGATTTCGTAACAAAGGGAGGGGGGTCTCATTTCGGGGGGGGGTCTCTTCCGGGCTATCTTCGAGGGCCTGGGGGGGGGTCTGGGGGCGACGTTTTGGAGGGCTATCCCACGGGGGGGGGGTCTGAAATGGCTCGTCTTGGAGGGTCCAGACCCCCTCCCTTTCATTACGAGATCTGGAGTACCCCCCAGCCACCCTGAAGGGGCCCTGGGACACGCAAAGAAAATGCATGCCAATAGAACGATTCCCCATATCTGCCCATCTTTTCCAGGTTTTGGTCTTCCCCCCCGCTGCCCATATTTCCCGTATTTTCTGGGGAATCGACGATTAGTTGTGTCTGTTTTTACTTGGAGTACATGGTTTTACTTCCGCCGGCTTCCGCCCGCCCTCCGCCCGCCCTCCGCCGGCGAAGGCGCTCTTTTGTTGCACTTCCGCCGCCCTTCGCCGGCCCTCCGCGGCCTTGCGCAGAGGGAGAGGTGGCAGCACATTCGATCTTCGTCGGCGGCGAGTATGGGGGGGAAGTGAGAAGGGGCGGGCCTTCTCCGAAGGCTCGGAAGTCCCCCAGCCGTCCGAGAGATTGCCTGTGCCCTCCACGAAGACAGGAAACCTCTCAGAAGGCTGCCTCCTGAGAAGGCCTGCTCGTTCTGACTTCCCCTCATCGCTCGCCGCCGAACGTCTATGTGGCCACGAGCAGATATGGGCGGGCAGAAATTCCCTACAGCTGGACCCAGGCCAGAAAAGCATCCTCCAAGAACATGAGACCCTTCTGGTCCAAACCTAAAAACCATCTGAAGGTGCCCCCCCCACACGAAGCACAAGAACAGCCAACAAACACGAAGAACATCAGTAGAAGAAGGAACACAAAGAAAGACGGTATACACATAAACTGTTGGCACTCCGCGTGGATTTCTTTGATCTGCGCTGGGCCCCCCCCTCCCTGGCGGGAGGAGCGCGCCAGGGGCGGCGCCCGAGGCGCCGCCAGGAGGGGAGCCCAGCGCGGATCCAAGAATCCCGCGCGGAGCGCAAAATGTGTACCTATATAACGTTTTCTCTTCTTCAAGACCTCCCCCACGATGCACAATAACACCTAACAAACACGAATAGCATCAGGGTTCGGTCGGGCATGCCCCCCTACAGGGGATGTTGGACAAAACATCAAAGATACCGCCAAACAAATATTCAAACATACTCGAACAAACGTCCGCAGACTATGTTTTGATATGTAAGAATATCCCCCTTGTAGAGGGACACGACTCACATAACGTCTCGGAGATCTTCTGACGCGGGTCGATCCTGACCCGGGTCAGTATCCTGCAAAATCCTGCACCCAAACCTGGGTCAATGAGAAGGATCCTGCAAGATCCTGCAGGACCCTGCACCCAGACCCGGGTCAGTGCGACCCTGGCCTCTGCAGGATCCTGTAAGATCCGGCGCTCTGGCTAACCCCCGTTTGCACTGACACCCGTCTCTCGGCGGTGGACAAACCTCCCTTTAGCAAACCTCCCCTTAGTGAAAACGGCCTAGGACCGAAACCGACGGACCTGGATCCGCAGAAATGACGGCCGCGATGCCCCCTCGCGAACCGAAAACGGCGAATTCCTGAATCGACGTGTCAGGGTAGGAGGTCGACCAACCTCCGAGTCTCAAACCTCCCAAACATCAGGGTGCCCCCCCGAACCGGCCTCGATTTTTTATGCCTCGGTCCGACCGTCTCGGCATTCCTATAGTCCTACACGAAATGTTCCTAGAACCCACAAGTGCTCCAAGAACAAACACCATGCTCTCAGAACATGCACCCCGTGCGTAAAAACGAGACAACTTCAACCAGAAAAGTGTTCTGAGGACATTCCGTGGGAACCACGAGAGGTTCTCAGAACATTGTTTCGTAGGGCTATAGTTAAGTCGGGCGTGTCCCCCTACAGAGGGACTTTCGACGAAAAACGCAAAATACCCCAACATTAATCAAAAAATAGTCCACAATTAGTCTGGGGACTATTTTTTGGATATTCCTTGGCCAATTTAAGGTATTCTTAGGGTATTTTTTGAATTGTTGGTTAAAAATCCCCCTGTAGGGGGACACGCCCGACTTAAAGCTGATGGGATTGAGGAGGAGGAGGAGGAGGAGGAGGAAGAGGAGGAGGAGGAGGAGGAGAGGAGGAGGAGGGGGGGAGGAGGGCGCCTCAGCGCGTCTTCCCGCGCCCGCCGAGCCGGGACGCCTCGCCACTGCCCGACGACATGTTGCACGCCTCGGTCCGACCGCACCTCCGGCGGCTGCCCCCAAGGAGGCGGGCCCGAAAAGCGGGGCCGGAGGAGGCCCCCCGGGGGCCGCGGGCCTCCCTGCTCCTCCTCCTCCTCCTCCTCCTCCTCCTCCTCCTCCTCCTCCTCCTCCTCCTGAGGCCAGCGCGGGCCCAGGGGCACTTGTTCTACCCCGCGAAGAAGCCCAGCGGCAGAGCGCAGCGGTCGAGGAGGGGAGGGGGGGGAGGGGGGGACGAGGAGGGGGCGGGACGCCCCGCGGCCCGCGCACAGGCCGCCTGAATTACGAATCGGTCCCGCGGCCCCGGGCGCGGCACCTGGCGCTGCCCACGCGCGGGCCCAGGGACACACAGACAAATGGGGCCGTTCTCGTTTCGATGTCGGTGCGCGTCAAAGGCGGACTGAAGACAAGACGAGGGATAACGAAAACGAAACGAAAACGAAAAACAGCGTTCAGGTTCGGCCCTGGCACAACAGTCCCACGAGTCCCCACATGTTCCATCTTTTCTGGGGTTGTCGTCTTCCCCAGGGCTGAACCTGAACGGTGTTTTTCATTTTCGTTTCGTGTTGGTTTCCCTCGTTTGTCTCCAATCCGCCTTTAACGCAAAACGAAATCGAAACGAAAACGGCCTACGAAATCGCCAAAAGTCTAGGTCCACCCCTGGCACACAAATCCCAGGATTCCCCACATGTTCCATTTTTGGGGGGGTTGTCGTCTTCCCCCCCCCGCACTTCCCATAGTTTCCCTCGTTTCCTAGGGGATCGACGACTCATTGTGTCCGTCTGCTTTTTCCCTCCTGAGCATCCCCTGCGTGGTCTCAATCGGAAAACGAAGCCAGGACAAGGCTAATCGCTGAGATGCGGCGGATCTGGAGGATGCATCGGGCGTCGCGGCCTTCGCAGAGCGTTCCAGAACGCTCTGAGAGCGATCCCAGACTGCTCTGGAACGCAATGATCCTCGCCCTACACCCTGCGAAATGCTTTAGAAATCATGGGTTAAGAAATTCATAGTCTCAGAACTTGAATAAAAACCCAACATGTCTACTAAAATCTTAAGATTTGCATTGAAACGTTAAGAATACTCGAGACTCTGGCCAGACGTAAGTTTTCTTAAGCATCGCCTCGAGTGTAGCCCCGCCCGACCAGCGCCTATCTCAAGACATACAATCGAGCCCAGAGCAGAAGAACATCCTTCGAAAACATGAGACCCTCCGCCGGCCAACGCACGAGGGTACCCTCATCCAACGGGTGCCCTCCCCGGGAAAGACACAAAGAGCATCCAACGACACACAAAGAACATTAGGGCATCCTCCCTGAAAAAAGCTCTCGGGGATCTTCTGACCCGGGTCAATCCAGACCCGGGTCAGCAGGAAACCAAAAACTGCAATGCAGGACAAAAAAACTGCAGCGCAGGGCTTCCCAGACCCGGGTCAGCCAATAACCGCGGCCGCCTCGCGGCCACGAGCGGCGCCCTCACCCGGGTCAGCCAGAGGGGGTCTTCGCAGGATCCTGCAGAATCTGGCGCCCTGGCTGACCCCCGTTTGCATTGACACCCGTCTCGAGGCTCCCGAAGCTCGATTTTACACTTCGGGCCAGCCGTACAAACACGCAGACATGGAGAAACGAGCCACGACAAATAACACAAAACACGTCACGTCCTGCTCCGCATCGACGGCGTAACGGAATGAGACGTACCCGTCCTTGACCATGTGGACCTTTGCGCAGCTCATGTGCCGCAATGCGGCAAGACCCGCCAGACACGCGCTTGCAAGCAAGATCACACCGAAACCGCGCTGATTTGATATACGACATGTTCCAGATCCCCTCAGGCGATCCGTGGAAACAGTTTGAATGCCTCCTGGACTCCTGAATGGTGTCCTCGTAGATGGGGTCGGGAGATCGCCCCGCATCGCCGATATTTCGGAGATGTATCGGCTGGAAAAGGCATCGGCGCTGTTGGCTGGCGCAGGAAAGTGATGGCTCAAAGAACGAGCCACATCGCCGATGCATCGGCGATGCGGCGCGACCCTCCGACCCCACCTGGTCGGAGGATGGAGGGGCGATGCCACCGTCACCACGGGGGCCACCTCCAGCGAGTGGGTCCCCGATGCCTCCCTCCCCGAGCTGGGGATAGGGTTCGGTGGCAACTCATGGGGGCCTCCAGTACCATCTTGTTGGCTCTTGCGAGTCGACGCTAGTCGACGCTAAATCGACGCGAATCGACGCTGCTCGACGCTAACCGACGCTGGATCGGCGCTATCTCATGGCCTCTCAGACGCTAATCGACGCTAGTTGACGCTAAAGCTGGAATTCAGAAGGTATACCAGGCTCCCATGAGTTGCCGCCGGACTGGGGGATGTCTCGATCGGGAAAGGGGGACGTAAGACTCGGGTACGGGGGCCTCGGGTTGGTCTGACGGGGCCATCATGAAAATGACGAGACCCAAGCTGAAATTTGACGTGAACTCCCGCTGCAAACATCCCATGGAAACCAAACCGTCAAAATCCAGAACCCCCTCGTCAAAAAGCATCGACAAACCCGAGTTCCAACTTACTCGAATTGCACGTTTCCCCGACCCCTCCCTGAGCTGGGGATAGGGGATGCCTCGAGCGGGAGAAGGGGGACCGCACCACCGGGAGGACCCTCCCCCGCGCACTCGCGCTGGTGGCGGTGCCGCCCTTCCCTGGCTCCTATATCGCAGAGAACTCGGGTCACCAGGGCCGGACACCAGGCAGAGCTCTCCGACTGGTACAACAGGGGCCCAACGACACACAAACAAACAGGCACAAATCCCAGGATGTCCCATATGCTCCCGTGTGTTCCAAGACTCTCCAGCACATAAGCACAATTCAAGGGATGTCAGATACTTTCCCACATGTTCTGGGTTCTCGTCTTCCCCCCCTCTTCCCATAGTTTCCCATATCTTCCTGGGGATCGACGACTGCTTGTGTCTGTGTGTTTTATCTCCTCCTGATGGTAGTCTGTCGCGCTCTGGAGAGGTACGGCGGGTCTGTGTCGTGTCGGCGCAGCCGTGGCACCGCCACGAGGCCCCGGATCGGCCAATGTGGAACGTTTTGGCGATCGACACGCCGCCGATCGCTCGAGTCTGAGCGATCCAGGTCGTGCCAGAAACCAGCGCACCGAGTGGCGTCGTCTTTCTTTGCTCCTACCTGGGCAGCCTGGAATTGAAACAGCCGTCGGTGAGCTCAGGATTCGAAAAATACCTGCGGCCCGGTGGCTCCCCTGCAAGTGCGCCTAGTACTCCAGCGTCAACTGGAGCCGCAGAGGCAGGGTTCGGAAATGGTCACCGAAAAAAGACACTAATAATCCAATGAAACTAGCTGCGCGGTAGAACTTCGGCCCACAAGGGCGCCGACCCCTGCGGCCAGCTCGAAGGCGACTGGGTAACCGTCACCTGTGGCGTTGACCCTTGTGACTGCGGCAAGTTCGTGTCGTGACGATCCCAGCGTTGGTTCCTGACACCGCGGGGATCGTTCAGTCTTGAACGACTGGCCGCTCCCGAAGCGTCAGAGCGTTCAACGATGGGCCGACTCTAGGCCGGGGGCGGCGTTCAACCTGGAGCTGGGGTCGCGCTGGGGTCGCCGCCAGCCGACACGACGCGAACCTACCGGAACCTGGCCACACTGATGAGCGAGCTCGACCTTGAAACAAACGGTGCCCATTACACGCTAGTCGGAAGAGGTAAGTAGGTAAAAACATGAAATAGGAAGGCGGATAGCATAGGTCGGGTCCGGGCCCTCCCAGAGAATAACACAACGAAGCAAAAGCAGATCGTTTCTTGAAGTAGGAAGGCGCTTGAAGTAGATTGGGATCTCAGAATCCAAATATGAGGAACCGAACTTTATATACCGATGTGTTTTTCTGGTCCCGCACTGCGATTCGCACAAAAAACGGATTATGATGCATACGGAATCCTGGTGTATACATGTGTTGTTGCTTCCACGAGAAAACGGGAACAAGTATACACCACACCCACCCTAAATTGAAAAACCGCCCGCCGCTGGTCATGTAGATGCTCCAGTTTCCAAAAAATACCCACTTTCAACGACCAGCGTGGACGCCTGCAGCCGAAGCGCAGCCGCGAGCACAGCGAGGTCCCAGACCCGGGCCCCTTCGCCGGGGGCCCACGTGCCCCACGGGGGCGCCCCCCAAATAGGCGGCTCCTACGGCGAAAGGCCCAGACAGCAAGATCACAAGGGTACCACTCCAAAACTGGGGTCGTCGTCGTCGCCGCCGCCGCCGCCGCCATAGACGTCGTCCGTCGCAGTCGTGACCGGCGATCGCCGTTTTATACACAGCCCTGCCCACGCCGAGGAGCTTTACCACGTGGATGGAGTGAGGGCGTGGGTAGGAGCCTCTGGACGCCAAGTCGTCTATCCATGGCATGCCCTCCCCCCCGCTGGTACCCCGAGTGGGGAGGCAACAGCAGGGGTCTTGATCGAACGTCGACCGCCGACTGTCCAATCCTGGCGTTCACCCTCAACTTCTACCCCCCGGGGCTGTGCTTGCAGGCTCCCAGATAGGGTCGGGGGATCGCGTCGCATCGCCGACGCACCGCCGATGCCCCGTTGATGCCGGGATGGAGAAAATCGACTCCCGATCGCACCGCATCGCCGATACATCGGCGATGCGGCGTGATCTTCCGACCCCATCTACTCTGGCCCCATCTATTTGGGAGGCCTCGAGTCTGGGACCATCCAAAACGGTGCAATACGGAAGACTGGTTGACGGGAAGGGGTCAAGAGCCCCAGAGGCCGCGTGCTGAAGGTCTGGGAGCCTCCGATGTCTTGACTTTGTCTGCCGGCGGCCCCAAGTGCCCTCGACCCCTTCCCTGTGGACCGCCCCAGGGCACGAGAACGGCCACTTCTACACGTCGAGAACAGCGAAAAACATCTGCTTTGATTTCTTCATGGCGCTCAAGGTATGGGCTCGGCGGTTCACGAATCGACCCTATGGGCTCTCCAAGGGTGCGGTCCGACGAGAATCTCGACGGAATCCAGCCGTGGGGACGAGACGACCCAGAGCGCCCCCAAAGCGCCTGAACACCTGGAACATCGAACGGATACTTCATGCTACAAGTCCTGACGCTGAGGGCTCCTGGCAACACTCCTGACAGGAACAGAGGCTCTGCGCAGAGTCTGATAAATGTGCCCTGACCTCGCTGTCCAAACCTTCTGGAGCCTCGCAGCCATCGAGCACGTCGTGCTGTCTGCACTCGTCGGCACTCCCCTCAAGCCTGAAAGCACGAACCCCGAACCTTGAGGCACCTCTGGGGCCACCGCGCACTCCCGAGGGCCCCGCCGACAGCGACAGGGTCGAGATCATGTGGTTGAACCTGGGGAAGCCAAAACGTACTGATGCCGCTACTCCCCGGCCCTCTCCCGGGGTGCGCTCTGACCAGAACTCCGAGGGGAACCCAGCGCTGGCCACGAGGGCCTCCCAGGAGGCCCAAAAAGGCAAAAAAATCAGGGCGGTGAAGCAGCAGCATGGGCACCTCTTCATCCTCCGAAGAGCCGCCGGTTGTCGCCCGAGTGGACGAAGCGCCCCGCGGCGTCCGCGACCTGCGCCGCGGCCGCTCGCGGGCGGGCTCCGCCCCTCGGCGATATCACCATCATCACAATCATCCGCAACACCACCGTCACCAGCATCAGCATCCTCATCAGCATCATCAGCATCGTCAGCATCGTCAGCATGATAGTCTTCAGCATCGCCATCACCGCCATGAGCAGCATCAACATGTTCAGCAGCATCAGCATCACTACTGCCACCCCATAATATGCATCATCATCAGCATCACATGCATGCTGCCATTCCTCAACATATCGCCATCATCATCATCAGCATCATCATCATCAGCATCACCACCACCATCACCAGTATTAGCAGCATCACAAACATCATACGCATCGCAAACATGATGTTAGTCATCATCACCATCATCATCATCATCATCATCATCATCAGCAGCAGCAGCATCATTGTCATCATCCTCATCATCATCATCACCACATCATCATCATCATCAGCATCATCAGAATCGTCATCCTATTGATCACCATCAACATCATCATCATCAGCACGATCATCATTCATCATCGTCATCATCACTATCAGTATCAACCTCATCATCGTCACCCTAGTCATCAGACTTACCCTCATTCTCATCAGCATCGGCATCATCAACATCAACAACAACAACAGCATCAGCAAAGACATCATCGGAATCGGCGGCGGCATCCTCGTCATCATCCGAATCATCATCATCAGCATCATCGTTCTCCCATCATCATCAGCATCATCATTATTATCATCGTCCTCATCATCATGGCCACCATCATCATCATCATTACCAGATCCATTGTCATCATCATAAGCATCATCAGCAGCAGCATGATCATCATCAGCATCAGCATCAGCATCATCAACAGCATCAACATCATCAGCATCATCACCACCATCAGCTTCATCATCATCATCTTCATCATCATCACCATCACCACCATCGTCGTCGTTACCGTCGTCGGCATCATCATCACCACCATCATCGTCATCATCATCACCATAACCATTGTCATCATCATAATGATACCGGAGAAAAAAACCAATCAGGGCTATAGGGCTAGGAGACTATAGGGCTATAGGGCTATTGAGCTATAGGGCTATAGAGCTATAGGGCTATAGAGATGTAGGGCTATAGGGCTATTGGACTATAAAGCTATAAGGCTATAGGGCACCGCCGGGCACCCCCGGGCACGCCCAGCCACCTGGACACCCGGGCACCCCGGCACCCGGGCATTTCCGGGCACCCCCCGGGCACCCGGGCGTGCAGCGGAAATCGTCACCACTGGGCACCCCCGGACACCCCGGCACCCGGGCGTGCGGCGAAAATCGGCGCCAAACCTAACCTAACCATATGAATCCGCTAGGACCCCTACAGAGACAAGCTCGGATTGGGGAATCATCATCAGCAGCAGCATGATGATCATCATCATCATCATCATCATCATCAGCATCACGATCACCATCATCATCATCATCATCATCATCATCATCATCATCATCATCATCATCATCATCATCATCATCATCATCATCATCATCATCTTCAACGTCATCACCAGCATCATCATCATCAACATCATCAACATCATCAACATCATCACCATCATCATCATCAGCATCACCACCATCACCATCACCATCACCATCAGCGTCGTCGTTATCGTGGTCGTCGTCACTACCACCACCACCACCACCATTCTCGTCATCGCCATTGTGCCCATCGCTCTCACATCGAAAAACCGCAAGAACCTCCCAAGGCACGCCCACACTCGCAATCACACCGCCCGAGCCCTGCTGGAGCTCTCACCGAGGCAATCCGTCGACTCCGGCGGGGCCCACGCCGCGCGGGCGCACTGGACCGCTGCAGCCGCCGCTGCGCCCCAGCGCCAAGGCCTGGGTCGGGGTGCCGTCTTGGCTGGACCGCCTCGGGCGCAGCAAAGCGCTGCCCGCCACTGCCCGGGCAGCCAGCGCCGCGCCGAAACGGCCGCGACGCCTGGAGATCAGGCTTCTGAAAAGGGGCCCCAGGACACACAACTAAGTAGACACAAAACTCAGGATGCCCCATATTCTCCTATATGCTCTGATGCTCTGGGTGTTTATCCTCCTCCCCCCCCCCACTTCCCATATTTTCCAATCTGTTCCTGGGAGTCGACGATGAATTGCGTCTGTGTTTTTCTCCCCTCGAGGCTTTTGGGCTGAGTGGTAGGCCCCTGCGTTGCCACGGCTGGGTGCAGCCCAGGCAAGTGGGCGAGCCGGTGTCCAGGGCGGTATGGAGGTCGCGCGCACCGCGGGGGTGGCGCGAGGGTGGCTTGCGGCCCGCTCGGAAGGCGAGGACCTTCTGAGAAGGCAGAGAGCTTCTCGGGAGGGCCTGGAGGCTGCTGAGAAGGCTTCGAAGAGGCCAGGATGGTTCCCTAGAAGCCCTCTGCCCTCTAAGAGGTCCCCCTGGGCTTAAGTCGGGCGTGTCCCCCGCCCGATTTTCGACGACAAATAAAAAATACTCAAAAAATATTCCAAAATGGACAAAACATGCTATGTTTTGGCTATTTTTGAATCTTCCCCCTGTAGAGGGACAGGCCCGACTTAACCCTGGGCCTTTGGTTGCCGCCATCCTCGGTCCATGCCCTGCAGCGCGGCGCCGCCAAGGGGACACTGGTGTCTGACAGAACGTCGATCGAGCAGTCTTGAGCGCTCTCCTGCCCGTAAGAGGAGATCGTTCAGCTCTCACGTCGACGTGTACAGTCAACCCGCAGAGCAAGGATGCGCGATGAGGATGCAAGGGGCCCCTGGGCGCCCATTTCGAAGCGTTTCGAGCGGGGCGAGGCCAACGAAAGCGTCCAAGGATGGACCCAGGAAGCAAGGATGCAAGTGAAGGGGAACTGGAACACACAAATAAATACACACAAATAAACATATCCCCCATATTTTCCCATATGTTCTGGTTTTTCGTCTTCCCCCCCACTGCCCATATTTTCCCACATTTTCTGGGGAATCGACGATCAATTGTGTCTGTGTGTTTTCTCCCCTCCTGAGCAAGGCTACCCCTGGGAGGGACGCCTCTCCTCACCCTGCGGGCCGACCGCACCGTTCAGCTCTCGCGTCGACGTGCACGCTGATGTCTGTCACCGCGTCGATCAGTCAATCTCGAGCGATGACGGCTCTCCACCAGGGCTCCGAGGAGGAGGAGGAGGAGGAGGAGGAAGGAGAGGAGGAGGAGAGGAGGAGGAGGAGGAGGAGGAGAGGAGGAGGAAGGAGGAGGAGGAGGAGGAGGAGGAGGAGGAGGAGGAGGAGGAGGAGGAGGAGGAGAGGGAGGACGAAGAGGAGGACGAAGAGGAGGAGGAGGAGGAGGAGGAGGAGAACGGTGGCCAACCTGGCACGCCGCGAACCGGCGCCGCCGCCTCGTCGGCGCGGTGCGAACCTGCCGTGCGCGAGGGAGGGGCTGCACGAGGCTGGGCATCTCCCCAAAAGCATACCCCCGATTTCGTAATAAAGGGAGGGGGGTCTCCTTTCGGGGGGGGGGGGGGGGGTTGGGGGGGGGGGGGGGATTCTTCTGGAGGGTTCTCCCACGGGGGGGGTCTGAAATTGGCTTGGGGGTCCAGAGACCCCCTCCCTTTTATTACGAGATCTGGAGTACCCCCCAGCCACCCTGAAGGGGCCCTGGGACACGCAAAGAAAATGCATGCCAATAGAACGATTCCCCATATCTGCCAATCTTTTCCAGGTTTTGGTCTTCCCCCCCACTGCCCATATTTCCTGTATTTTCTAGGGAATCGACGATTAGTTGTGTCTGTGTGTTTCTTCCGCGCACAGCGCAGCGCTCGCTCGCGCTGGACTGCATCAGCAAGCCGACGGGGCGCAGCCGGGCCCCGACAAGCTGAGGATGAAGGAGGGAACGGGGAGGCCTCCTGGGACCCGCCATCGCCAAGACGTCCATCCCCGAGCAGTTTTCGGTTTCACGCGTGTTTTCTTTTGCTCGATGATCCGAGATGCCCCACGATGGTCCTCGCCGAGAAACCATTCACACGTCCGAGACAATGGCCCCACAGCCGCCCCTGAATCCGGAAGACCCTCCCTTTGAACTAGACACTCCTGCACCTTCCTCTTTCTACTACCTCATACCTTCCTTCGCCTCCTGAATTCCCCCTCATCCTCCTCCACCTCCTCCTCCTCCTCATCCTCCACCTCCTCCTCCTCCGCATCCTCCTCCTCCTCCTCCTCCTCCTTCGTACTCCTCCTCTATCCTCCTCCTCCCCCCTCGACGGAGACGGCATCGACGCAAAGAACGGCGGGCAGCGACGACGACGACGACGACGACGACGACGACGACGACGACGACGACGACGACGACGGCGGCGGCGGCGGCGGCGGCGGCGGCGGCGGCGGCGGCCGGCAGGCGGCGCGACCCAGGGCTCGCAGCCGAGTTCCTCGCTGGTCTCGACGCGGAGGCTGGCGTCCACCACCTGGAGATCAGGCGTCGACGGGGGCGAGAGGGAAGGTCCTCGTCCTCCTCCTCCTCCTCCTCCTCCTCTTCTTCTTCTGAGTAGTATTCTTATGATTCGTACTCCTCTCCTTAATTTTGCTACGATTAAGAGTAGTAGCTCAATCCTCCGATGTATCGCCATTAGTATTCGTGTCAGTATGATTATCATTATTGGTATCAGTTTTCGTCTTATGATGCTTCTGATTAGTAGTCTTATCATGTCCGTGAGTGTGTAGTATGCTTCTCGTTATTCGACGCCGTCGTCGTCGCCGTCCGATTATTATGTCTTAGCCGGATTCTTCATACTATTCATATTAATCGGATTCGTCGTGTTACTCGTCTTGGTTCTGGGTGTCGTATTCGTTTTGTTCTTCATTGTAGCGTCAGTATCCGTATCATTCGTCTTATTATCACATTGGTATCATTATTAGTATGTCATTTGTAGTCTTAGTATTACGATTCGGATTCTTAGTAGTATACATACTATTCGTATTATCTATATGATTGCGAGAACTTCACATATTAGTATTATTCCTCTTCGTCGTCCTCCTCCTCCTCCTTCTCCCCCACTCCTCCCTCCTCCTCCTCCTCCCCCCACCTCATCATCCTCCTCCGCCTCCCCCTCCTCCCCCTCCTTCTTCTCCTCCTCCTCCTCCTCCTCCTCCTCCGCCTCCGCCTCCTACTCTTCCTTCTCCTCCTCCTCCTCCTCCTCATCCTCCTCCTCCTCCTCCTCCTCCACCTCCCCCTCCCACCTCCTCATCACCATCATCCTCATCCTCTTCCTCTTCCTCCTCCTCTCCTCAGCCTCCTCCCCTGCCTCCTCCTCCTCCTCTTCCTCCGTTGCCGCCGCCTCCTCCTCCTCCTCCTTCTCCTCCTCCTCCCCCTCCTCCTCATCCTCATCCTCATCCTCCATCCATTTTCCTTCTTACTAGCTCCTCCCTGTCGCACGCACAGGCAGGTCGGTACCGGCTGGCCCTATCCGCGCCGAATCCTTGTCGAATCCATGTCGGACTCGACGGATCCGTGTCAAATCGGGTACAAAAAAAGATGTCAATTTCCGGGACAAGCGAGGCCCCCGGAGATGCCACGTAACGACGCTGCTTTGCACGGCTCTGGGCCCAAAGCCTTGCAGCCCGAACGCCCACCCTGACAGCGGACAAGCAGTACCACGGCGCGCCCGAGGGGAGACCACGCTGCCGTGCACGACCCCGCGCCCCAGAAGCTCGGAGCCCGACGTCAACATCCTTTTCCCCGCGCCGCAGGACCGAACCTCATCTGGCGTCTGGTCCCCCTCCACCTCCCCCTCCTCGTTCGCCACCGCCTCCTCTTCCTTTTTGGCAACCGCCTCCTCCTCCTCCTCCTCCTCCTCCTCCTCCACCTACTCCTCCTCTTCCTCCTCCTCCTCATCGCACTCCTGCTCCTCCTCCTCCTCCTCCTCCTTCTCTGCCTCCTCCGCCTCCTCCTCCTCCTCCGCCTCATCCTCCTCCTTCGCCCCCGCCTCTGCCTCCGCCTCCGCCTCCTTCTCCTCCTCCTCCTCGAACCTATTCTGCGCCTGGCCGTGGAGAATGCACGGGGCCAATCTGGGGGAACGTGTTGGCAACCCGGACCCGCGCTCCACGGTCCGACGGCCCGGAAGCGCACCCCACAGGCCAAGGATCGTGGAACACGCAGTCTCCATTTGTCGACGGCGTGGACAGCCGAGCCCAGGCACCACCAGAAACGCGCCCAGAACGTGCGGAAGGGTTCTGAACCTAGGGCCGCGGATTGGAAAACCATATCGGCGAACCTCTGAGACGTGTACAGCGTCCAGCGTCGGAGTTGGGTTGGGCTGGTTGCTGTCCGTGGTCCGCTCGTGACATGGAAGGGCATCAGATCGGCCTGCCACGCACTGAAAGTCTGGGAGGACTCGAGCGGTGAGAATCCAATCGGACAACCACGTGTCCAGACGTAGAAAAAGAAACGCCGATTAACATGCGCCCAGGCCCAAGCCGCTTCAGTCACACGCAAAGCCAACCCAGAGCGGCATCGAGGCGTTGTCAAACTGCCGCATGGGCGAAACTTATGGGGAAATGTTCACATGCGCATGCCGCCTTCCGAGAAAAAAAAACGATCTCGCACCAGCAAACGCGCTCAACGTTCGCCCCCCTCGTTGACGCCACCCCCAAGTGGAGCTGAGGGACGTTCGTGTCCTGGGAGGCCTCACATGTTGACAATGGTATGGCCCTGCCACCCGTCCACGAGCTCGGAGGACTCAAGGGGTTCGAGTTCTACGGCGCTGCCACTTGTCTACCTGGCGACGCTACAGACACATGCTCGTGACCCATCAGAACTAAACAAGTGAGACCCGATGCTTCTGCAACACGTTCGCGACCTGGGACGGTTACAGTATGGAGGCGATGCTTTACGCGGGATTGCGGCCGTTGGGGCCACGAATGCAGGCCACACTGAAGCAAGAACACGACTCACGCAGAGATTGCAATGAAGCCTCAAGCGACACGCCGATTGCGTTCAGCACTGGAGTCCCCCCGTTTCCCCGACCGCCTGGTGAACGTTGTCTTATTCGGCATTTCGACTCTGGGCGGACTGGGGGGAGGGGGGGTGTCTGGCTCTGCACCTCTGCTCAGAGCGACTGTTTGCAACAGTGCGTCCGATGGGCGAGACTCCACTTTCTCACAGGCGCCAAAAACAGCCAAACCCTGCTCCATTGGGGGGGGAGGGAGGGGGTTCGAGGGCCCGCGCCGATCGGCAACACAGTGCATAAAAAAGTCACCTGTGGGACTTTTCTGTCTGCTCGCGCAACCGTGGGAACCCGAGCGCTTCGGGAAGAACCTCCCAAAACCTTCCCAAAGCCTTCCAAAACCCTTCCTCAGGATGGCTGTTTGGGAAGAGCCTTCCTAAAGCCTTCCAAAAAACCTTCCTCGGGAGGGTTTTTCGGAAGTGCTTTCCTTGAACCTTCCAAACCCTTCCTCAGGAGGGCTTGCTGTTGGAAGAGTCTTCGGGCGAGGCGGGCGAGAGGTGCAGCACGCGTGAAGCGGGGCGACGGCAGGGACCGGGGAAGGACAGAGCGACTCCGCAGAGCCTCCTGCTCTTGGCCCGTCCTCGCCACCCTCGCCTCAGCCGCTCGACCTCGCCCTGCGACGCTGAGGGCAGAGCGGCTCGTCCGCCGCAGCCCGCGCCGCGCCGCCGCG
Organism: Prorocentrum cordatum; assembly: GCA_963575745.1. Classification (NCBI taxonomy): domain Eukaryota; class Dinophyceae; order Prorocentrales; family Prorocentraceae; genus Prorocentrum; species Prorocentrum cordatum. The sequence continues at coordinate 151,874 of CAUYUJ010015869.1, forward strand.
CGCGGCGCGACGCACGACCCCCTTCCTCGGAGAGCCCGGGGAGGGGGCCTCGAACAGCCTCTGGGTCCGGGGGCAACCCGCCGCCAGGAGAGAGACAGGTACCTCCAGGGGCCTCGGAGAGAAGGATCGCGGGAGCCCCGAAAGCCCGACCTCGCCCTCGTCCCCCTCCTACTCGTCACGCCCTCCGGACGCGTCCCGTTGACGAGTCGAGCCGCGGCTTGAGGATCGGGAGGGGGGAGACGGACGAAAGAGGAGGGAGGGGGATCAGGAGGAGGAAAAGGAGGAGGAGGAGGAGGAGGAAAAGGAGGAGGAGGCCCCGAGGGGGCCCCTCCCGTAGGGGAGGGGTCGGGACCCGAGGGTCCCCCTGGCGCAGGCGGGGAGCGCCGGGCCCGAGGGGTGAAAAGACCCCGCTCCCCTGGAGCGGCCCCCATAAGCGGGGTCCCCTCCCCAGGGGGGGCTGCCAGGTCCCGGGGCCTCCCCCAGGGCGGCGCAGCGTTCCCCCCCTGCGTTTGCCGCCTTGGGGCGGGACTGGCGGTCCGTCTCGTCGTCGTGTCGTGTCGTTGTCGTTGTCGTCGCCGTCGTCGTCGTCGTCGTCGTCGTCGTCGTCGTCGTCCTCGTCGGCGCCGTCGTCGTCGTCGTCGTCGTCGTCGTCGTCGTCGCCGTCGTCGTCGTCGTCGTCGTCGTCGTCGTCGTCGTCGTCGTCGTCGTCGTCGTCGTCGTCGTCGTCGTCGTCGTCGTCGTCGTCGTCGTCGTCGTCGTCGTCGTCGTCGTCGTCGTCGTCGTCGTCGTCGTCGTCGTCGTCGTCGTCGTCGTCGTCGTGTCGTCCGTCGTGTCGTGGTGGGCCCTTTGGGGGGGTGGCGTAGGTTTGGCGGTGGTCTGGCCCCTGCCCTGCCCGTCCTGGCTTTGACGCTTCCGGCCGGGGGGCAGGGTGGGGGAGCTGGCTAGCCATCCCCACGCCGCCCGCTCTGAAGGGCCCGCCTCGCGCTGTGAGCGCCCCGCGGCCCGGCCGCGGCGGCGCGCGCGGCGCGCCGGTATCGGCGGCCCCGATTCTGGGACCATCCGCTGCAGTTCTGGAAGCGGAAGAGGAGGAGGAGGAGGAGGAGGAGGAGGAGGAGGAGGAGGAGGAGGAGGAGGAGGAGGAGGGGAGGGGGGAGAAGGAGTCCTCCTCCTCCCGCGCCCCCTCCCCCCCTCCACAGAAGACGAGGCTCGCGGACGCCCGCGCCGCGAGGAAGTGCGCCGCCGATGGAAGGCCTCCAGGCTGCTGAGAATCGGCCACTCCTCAAGGCCCCCTCGCGTTATGCCGGGCGTGTCCCCCTGCAGAGGAGATTCTCGCCGAAACATGACAAATACCCCCCCCAAAAAAAATACCCCAGAAAGGCCAGAAAGAGCACTCAGAACGTAGTCCCCAGGCTAGTGTTGTACCCTGTTCTGACTATTTGTTGTGGGTATTTTTCTGTCTTTCGTCGAACATCCCCCTGTAGGGGGACAGGCCCGACTTGCTCCTCGCGGGGCCCAAGCATACGCGTTCAGAGGCGCGGCACCAGCCCCAGAACGATCCCCGGACAGCCTCCTGACCACGAGTCTCGAGGCCACCCGCGAGTCTCGAGGCCATGTGATCGTTTTCTTAGTCATTCGAAGGAGAAGGATTCGGCGAGTCCTCCTCCTCCGCCTCCCCCTCCTCCTCCTCCTCCTCCTCCCCCTCCTCCTCCTCCTCTCCTCCTCCTCCTCCTCCTCCTCCTCCTCCTCCTCCCCTCCTCCTCCTCCTCCTCCTCCTCCTCCTCCCTCCTCCTCCCTCCTCCTCCTCCTCCTCCTCCTCCTCCTCCTCCTCCTCCTCCTCCTCCCCGGATTCGGGATTCGGCGAGGGCCCTCAGATTCGAAGAAGAAGGACGAACATTGTCTTGAGCATGTGATGATGCTCTTCTTGTGTTGCCGCTCGGCGCGGGCCCTCGCCCTCCCCCCCTCCCCCCCCCCCGTGGAATAGATCCTGGCTGCTTCTGGCGCCCGCTTCGAGCAGGCACTGCTGCAGACAGTCGCAACAAGCAGAGGTCCCGAGCCAGACTCCCCCCCTCCCCCCCTGTCTGGGTAGTCGAAGCCAATCTGGCGCCAATCTGGCAGGCCCAATCTGGCAAACGGGGGCAATCTGGCGAGGGAGCCAACGCGAATCCAGTCTGGCGAATAACCCAAATCATCCAGTTTGGCCGGGCCAGATTGGCTCTTGGGGCCCAATCCAATCTGACAGTCTGGCCTTCGACTACCCAGCCTGTCCGCCCGATGTCGAAACGCCGAATAAGAAAACGCTCACCATCGAGGGCCATGTTCGAACACTCTCTGGGGCAGCCGTGGACACTCTGGGGCTTTGTGGGCCCCGGAAACGGCAGGGCCGTTTTTTCAACGTTTCCCCCAAAATGTCCCTTGAAAATGGAAACGGCAACAAAAACGGCGACCGGAAACGGCAACAAAAACGGCTCCAGGATTGGAACCGGAGCGGGAACTCGTAAAAAAAACGGCGACGGAACCGGTAAAACAACAGCGTCGGAACCGGCAAAAAAAACAGCTTCACGGAACCGGTAAAAAAACGGCCCTGTCGTTTCCAGGGCCCACTAAGCTCTGGGGGGCCCTCTTGAGACTCCCTCTGGGGCCGCTGCCCTGTATAGCTTCCTACCGCCCCGCCAGCAGGGCGTGGACGGAGGACCCCCCCGAAAAAACATGACCCGTTTGGAGGGGACCTACGTTAGGAGGGCCACAAGCATCAGGGATAGGGAGTTATTTTTTTCTGCGGATGCGTCGACCCAAACAGTCCAGATCCACTACCCCTAATGCAACGACGGGGACCTCAGGGGGGCCCCGTCTTCATCGTGTTCTCAGGGTCAGGGCTTCGGTTGTCCTCGCTGTAACAGGAATCAGCAGATGTGGCGCAAGCCCGTGGGATCGCTCGTGGAGCAATTCGCGCGCAGCACGTCTTCATCGTGTTCTCAGGGTCAGGGTTTCGTTTGTCCTCGCCGACACATGAGTCGGCAGATGTGGCGCAAGCCCGTGGGACCGCTCAACGGGCACTTCGCGCGCAGCCCTTCTCGCACGGGATGTCCGTCGGCCCCGATCCCTGGCTCCGTGGGGCTTCCGAGGGGACCAGAAACTCGGGGCCAAACCCTGGGATATACGACAAGGGGACGTCCACTTAGTGGGCCCTGGAAACGACAGGGCCGTTTGTTTACCGGTGCCTATGTGCCGTTGTTTTGCCGCTTCCGACGCCGTTGTTGTTACCGGTTCCGTCGCTGTTTTTGTAACCGGTTCCGGCCCCAGCTCCAATCCTGGAGCCGTTTTCGTTGCCGTTTCCGTTCGCCGTTTTTAGCCGCTTCCACTTTCAAGGAACACTTTTTTCGGAAACGGTGAAAAAAAACTGCCCTGCCGTTTCCAGGGCCCACTCAGGGCGTCCATCCTCGGTATGGGGTGCGTCCGAAAAGCCCCCGCGGGGTGTATCTCAGGGGTTACCGTCCTTTTCTGAGCGGCCTCACTCTTCGTCGAAACGTCGGGGGCTGGGGGCGAGGACTCGCCGAGAAACGTCGGGGGGCCCGGGGGAAAACAAACATCGGCTGCGAGCTTTATAAGGGCAGGGGCCGCCCCGCGCCGTGCGCCAACATCTGGCGGCGCCCGCGCACAGCATCTCCGCGGGGGCGGGGGAGGTTGAAGGGGCCCTAGGACACACAAATAGGTAGACACAAATAACAGGATTCCCAATGTTTTCGCATATGTCCTGGGTTTTCGTCTTCCCCTCCACTTCCACTTTTTACTTATATTTTTACCTAACAGCGAAGACTGATAGGTTTCTACTGGTGTCAAAAGAGAGCATCTGATGACTCAGAAGGGAAGTCTGGGCGGCATCCGGACAGCGAAGGCCGGGCTCAGGGCCGGGCTCGTTTTAAGCAAACAGTCGCACACTTCGTGCTCTTCGACCCCCCAGAACTCAATTCCCGCGCCACATTTTGGATGCCCGAAGCCAACTGTAAGCCACTTCGTGCTGTACGACTTCTCAGAACTCCATTCCCGGGCCACATTTGTGATGCCCGGAGCCAACTGTAAGCCACTTCGTGCTCTACGACTTCCCAGAACTCCATTCCCGGGCCACATGTGAAATGCTCGGAACCAACTGTAAGCCTCTTCGTGCTCTTCGACTTCCCAGAACTCCATTCCCGGGCGACATTTTGGATGCCCGGAGCCAACTGTAGGCCACTTCGTGCTTCTCGACTTCCCAGAACTCCATTCCCGGGCCACATTTTTGATGCCCGGAGCCAACTGTAGGCCACTTCGTGCTCTTCGACTTCCCAGAACTTCACTCCCGGGCTACATTTTGAATGCCCGGAGCCAACTGTACGTTACTTTGTGTTCGTCCACTTCCCAGACTTCCAAGACTCATCATCTTCATCATCATCATCGTCCCCGTAGCCTTCTTGGCCACAGCCCTGCTTTCGAAGATTTCCTCTCAAAGGAACTGCGCAGCGCCTACTGCACACCTTAATGCCAGGACATGCTGATAGTTCTCGGTCTGGCGGCGGTGCTCCTGACCCTGCTGCATTGAACAGCGGTGCTCCTCAGCCTGCGGCAGGGAACAGCGCTGCTCCTCAGCGCGCTGCATTGAGCGGTCCTCTGCAAACGCTCGTCGAGCACGTGAAGCAGTTCGGCCGGATACCGAAGCGAAATAAAGGAACGTCCGAACAAGAACGGGCCGAACACAAGTTGGCCAAACGTTTCTCGGACCATCGCGACCGCATCCCCAAAGACATTTTGCATGAACTGCGGGCCCTGGGCTGTGCTGATCAGCAGACGGAGACCGAGGAGCTCAAGCGGAAGCAGAAGACCGAGGAGCTCATGCAGCAAAAGCGAGACAAGACCGAGGAGCTCATGCAGCAAAAGCGGGACAAGACCGAGGAGCTCACGCAGCAAGTGCGAGACCTCGGCCGCAACCCGAAGGAGTATGCCGGGCGTGGCCTCGCAGAGCGGCAGCTGGCAGAGAAAGTCCGGAAAGCACGGAAGGCCAACCAGTTCTCCCCGGAGCAGGACGCCGAGCTCCAGGCCTTCAAGCAAGCGGAGAGCGAAGCCACAACAAAGACTCGCATCGCGGAGGCGGAGGGCCTTCCAAACCCCATGGAAAGGTTCGCTGAGGAGGCGCAGAACAGGATCGACCAGGACCTACTACCATCACTACTACCATCACTACTACTTCTACTGCTGCTGCTACTACTACTGTTACTATTACTGCTGCTGCTGTTGTTGCTGCTGCTAGTGTAGCTATTGCTACTGCAACTACTGGCAGTGCCACTGCGACTGCCGATGATGTTGCCACTGCGACTGCCACTGCGAATCCTAATGCGACTGCGAGAACACCAGAATTCTACAACAGCACTCTTACATGAATACCACAGGCAATGTTTCCAGCTATGCTTCTACACATCGCTGTTAGGTTGCTTTGCTGGGATAATTTCGGGAATCGACGATTCATTGTGTCTGTGTTGTTTCCCTTCCTGGTAGGTGGGGAAACCAAAAGTACAGATAAGTGCACTACGCCCCCGACCTCTCCTGGGGCGCGCTTTGGCCAGGACAACGAGGCGAACCCAGCGGCGGCGACGAGGGCCTCCCAGGAGGCACACCAAGGGGGAAACGAGGGGGGGGTAGAGGCACCCACCGGTCGGAAGAAGCAAGTAGAAACACGAAGTAGGAGGGCGCACAAAGCAGATTGGGTCCGAGCCCGCCCAGACAGTAAACAAATGCGGCAGAAGCATATCGATCCTTGAAGTAGGAAGGCGGTCGCAGTACAGTCAACCAGTATAGTAAGGATGCGCGATAAGGATGCAAGGGCATTGGACGCAAATCTCGAAGCTTTCCGAACGGGGCGCGGCCGACGAAAGCGGCGGAGGATGGACCGAGGAGGCAAGGATGCAAGGATACCCTTGGGAAGGCTGCCTGCCCTTGTGGACTGCAGATGGGGCTCCGGGGATCCAGAACTACCGACTATACCGATGGGTCTGGGTGCCCCCTCCTCCCCTGAGGAGGGGGCCCCGCGGCAGCTGGCCCCCGGGGGGGTAGGCTGCAGCCCCAGCGGGCCGCGGGCGCCGGCCGGCCGCGAGGGGCGGAGGGCCAGAGCGCACGGCCCCGGGGGGCGAGCCACACCGCCGCGCGGCGCGCACGGGGGGAAGGGGGCGGGGCCCGCGGGCCCGGGGCGCCGCGCAGAGCGGAGGCCACGTCCACAAGGAGCCTGCCACAGGAGGCCCCACCCTGAGACCCCGGGACGTCCACCGTGCTCTTGGCGTGGGAGCCTCGCGCTCTCCATGGCAAAACCATCGAAGCCCAGGAAACCCAGGGCACCCTGGAAGCAAGCAGGGTGCTCCTTGGCATGGGTCTCCACTGTAAGGGGACACCAGGGATCACGCCTTCACGACAGAGACATCAGCAACCATCTAAGCCCCTGCCGCCGCGCTCCACGACTCAGACGAAGAGGAAGAGCTGGAGCAGCATCGCGGGGCGATGACTGCTGGGAGATGAAGGAGGGGGCAGCGAGGGCGATAAGTGGGCGTCGCATACTGGACAGGGCGATTAACAAGGGGGCAGCGAGGGCCGCAGAAAAGGGGCCCCCAGAGCCCCTTACAGGGGCCCTCTCGGGCCCGGAAGAAGGGCCTTCAGGACCCGAAGAGTGCACCTTCTCCCCCCCCCCCGTGTATCGCCCCCCCCTTCATCGAGTAGGGGATCGCCTACAGAATTGATTTACCCCCAAATGGATTGTCTCGTCGTCTGTACAAACTATGCGTGTACGCATTCTTCGTATGCTCGACGAACAAATCAGCTTCGGGGTGAATCAACTCTGCAGTCGATCCCCTGCTTGAATCATGCGACGCCCAAGGGCCGACCTCTGGTCCTTCCCGGGGCCGCTGTTCGAGAGTCTTCCTCCCCTTCGTCCTCCTCCTCCTCTTCCTCTTCCTCCTCCTCCTCCCTCCTCCTCCTCCTCCTCCTCCTCCTCCTCCTCCTCCTCCTCCTCCTCCTCCTCCTCCTCCTCCTCCTCCCACCGACTCACCGCACGGTGTGGTCACCGCACCGTTTGGGGGCCCCCGAAAGCCGTCTGCCAACGGCGCTGCGTTCCCCGGCGTTCCCCGGCGAGCGCCCGGCGTGCTTTCCTGCTGCGGGGTGCTCCCAGAGGCGTTGCCCCCTCGGCGGGCTCGCCCCTTTGGAGGCCTAGAAATTGGCACCAACACCAACACAGGAAGTTGCCTCCACATGAGGGAGATGATCCTAGACTTCGGTGTTGGTGGCAATATTTCGGTCACCTTGGAAGCCATAATATTACCACCATCACCGAGATCGGGATCCTCTTCCCTCGGTGGAAGCACACCGCCGATCTTGGTGTTGGTGTCAACCTCTAGGCCTGCGAGCCCCTGACCTAGAGGAGGGGGGGCTCCCAACTTCGCGCCTCGCGCTGCGCGAAGCGCGAAGTGCGAATCGCGCTCTCGCGCCGCCTCCCAGGGGAGAAGAGGAGGGCGAGGAGGAGTGGGAGCCGAACCGCGAAGCGCGAAGCGCGAATAACTCCGCGCCCTCGAGGGCGCCCTTGCAACTCGAGGAACCCCTGGCTGGAGGAAAGACTCCGACTTCTCGGCTGCGCTGGAACCGGAGCTCTCGAGCACTCGCTCCTCGAGCGCCGCCGTGCACTCGCGATGCTCCACCAGTCCCCCGAGAGAGGCTGAGGCCTACACTTTGCGAAATGCTTAAGAAATCATGGGTTAAGAAACTCAGAGTCTCAGAACTTGAATAAAACCCAAACTTTCTATTAAAATCTTAAGGTTTACATTGAAACGTTAAGAATAATCGAGACTCTGGCCGAAAACTTAAGTTTTCTTAAGCATCGCCTAAGGTGTAGTTCTGGCACTCCGCCTTGAACGAGGACTTCGTCGCCTCATCTGAGCTGTCCTCGACCTACCTCGTGCCCTGGTACTTTTTCGCCACACCAGCATCGTAGCCGTCACCAGCAACGTCACCAACATCATCGGTATCATCTCGTCATCGCCATTACTACCGCTACCGTCATCATCGCAGATCTGCGAGCATCAGCACCATGCCCACTCACAACCATAACCATCAACAACAACGTCATCCTTCTCGTCATCCGCACAACCACCGAGGCAGCCACTCAGCCACGTCCTTCCCGCCCCACTCTTTCTTCTCATCCCTACTCATCCTCCTTCTGCTCCTGCTCTTCTCAACTAACTGTATCTCTCCATCTCTTCTGCTCCTTCTCCTCCCTTCTCCTTCACCCTCCCTACCTCCATGGAGGGATCTGAGGATACCGGGGGAGGTGCTCGCAGACATCCGAAGGCCTCCAGAGGCATCTGCAGGACCCCAGGAATCAGCAACACTGATTTCGATCCTGAGTCATCCTTCCTCCTCCCTCCCTCCTGCTTCTTCCCTTCCTTCATCTCTTCCCCTCTTCCCCTCCCGAAGCCCGCCCATTCCTCCCTCCTCTCCTGCTCTTTTTCTCCGTCGTCGTCCTCGTTGACGTCTCTGGTACCGTCGCGGTCAATGCCGTCGGAATCATCGTCGTCCTCGTCGGCGTAAAGTTCATCTTCGACACTATCCTAGTCGTAGTCGATCTCTACATCGCCACCGTCGTAACGACTCGTCGTTGTCTTGAGCGTCGTATTGGTCGTCGCCAACAACCGCGCCTTGGGAACGCAAGAGTCGGCTGACATGTTCACGGTGACAGTTTGCTTCTGGTCGAGCACGGCGGCAAGGGTCTCCTAGAGCACCCCCAGCCCCCGCGATCCAGACATCCAGGATGGAAGAGGCGGACCAGGACAGAAGGGGGAGGAGCGGGATCGAGGAACAGGATGAGGATACAGGAAGGGGATGGGGAGGAGCACCGCGAAAGGCAAGAGAAAGAGGAGAGGGATCGAGAAGGAGGAGGATCGAAGAGAAGGGTCTAGAAAGGAGGAAGAAGGGAAGATGATCGTCGAGGAAGGAAGCGGAGGCGGGAGGAGGGGGACGATTGAGAAAGAATGAGGATGACAATCGGGGAGGGTCAGGATCGATGAGCAAGGAGGAGGAGGGTCGAGAAAACGCGGAACATGAACAAAACTGGTTCAAAGCACCAGCGTGCAATTCCCAAACGCATACTGCTCTGCGTCCTTGGAGAAAATGAGGCAGACAAGCACCAAAATGAAATTCTCGAGACTGTCCTGATCTGTGATCGCCAGCACTGTGCCCTGCCCCGGCGAGTCTTGATCTGTGATCGCGGCCAGAGTGAAAACCAAAAGCACCACTGTAAAATTCTCGGGCGCGTCCTTACCTGCGATCGCGAACATGGTGGAACTCAAGGAACACCAGCGTGCAATTATCGAGCACGGCCCGATTCGCCATCGCGGACATGGTCAAATCCAAGAGCACCGCCGTGAAATTCCCGAACACGTCCTGATCCGTGACCGAGAACATCGGGAAATCCAAGCAGCACCAGTGTACGATTCGCGAGCATGACATGGTGTGTGACCTCGGACACTGTGGAATCCAAGAGCACCAGCGAAAAATGCTCGAGCACGACTCAACACGTGATCTCGGACTGCGTGGACATGCGAGCAGAAACGCGCTCGAGCGCGACCTGACCTGTGATCGCGGACAGCGTAACCTGTTCAGGTCTGACCTCGTATGTGATCGCAAACAGCCTGACATCCTCGAGCACCAGCGTAAATTGTTCAAGACGGTCCTGGTTGGTGATCGTAGACATCTACAATTGGGCACTATGACGTGAGCGGCAGTGTTGTATCCTCAAGGCTGAGACATCAGCGTGTGAAAGTATTGGACCGCCCGATTGTCCCACCTGCTTTCGCAAGAAACAGCTGCTTGAAAGCATTAGCAACATGGCAGCGCTATGATGATCGTGGTGTTACTGGTGGTGCTGAACAAAGAAAACAATCCCCACCCACACGAGGGAAACCTTGGCCCTGCGGGGCAATCTACCCTCACCTAGGAGGGAATGGGTACCGTCTCTATCGGGTGTCGGGGGGGTACGCTGGGAGAGCCACCTGATCCTGCCCCAGTGGGGGTGGGGCTGGTTCAGACGAGGAGGAATCGTACTCTGAACCACTCAGGAACCATGGAGTGATCGTGTTTTCCCCGCAGGCTCCACCTATTGTCAAGCCCTTCACCTCGAAACCCGCGACCTCCGCCACGCGTCGACCTCCACGACGACACGGAATGCTTGCAGAGGGGGATGAGGTCGAGGAGGGATAAAACGAGGAACGCGGGACAGGAAGACAACCTCCACCTCGTTCCCTTCTAGCCATCGATCCCTGGACCCCTCTATCGGGAGCCCGAAGAGGATAATAACAAAACGAAACAAAAACTCAATGCGAGATCCTCGAGCCTCGATCCCCCTCATCCCTGCAACCCAAATCCCGGATCCCCTCGGCCACCATACCTCCTCATCCACTCCTCCTCCTACCTCCATTGCCATTCTCCTCAATACCTCAACTGACCTCTTCCTCCTCCTCCTCCTCCTCCTCCTCCTCCTCGTCCTCCTCTTCCCGTTATTCCTCCCCTTCCCCTAGTGCCCTCATCCGCCGCCGCAAAAACAACTCCATGGCCCTTATCCTCCCCGCCATACTCCACACTCCCTCATCGTCCCACCCCGCTTCTAGGTCCTCTTCCTCGACAGCCACGTAGTACAGCGGAATCATCGAGGGGTGGTCGTGGTCGACCCCGTCCGAGCTGGTGGGGTGCCAGAAGTGCAGGGCCTCTCGTCTCGAGGATTGCGTCTTCGTCGTCGTCGTCGTCGTCGCCATCGTCGTCGTCGTCGTCAACGTCGACAACATCGTCGACGTCAACGTCGACATCATCGTCGACGTCGTCGACGTGGACAACATCGTCGTCGCCGTCGTCGTCACCGTCGACAACGTCGTCGTCGCCGTCGTCATGTTAGTCGTTGTCGCCGTCCTCGTCACCGTCTCTTCCGTTGTCGTTTCCGTCGTCTTCTGGAACAGAGTCATCGTCGTCGCCGCGATCGTCCTCCTCGTCCCCGTCGTCGTAGTCGTCGTCGCTGGCCGAGGCTCGACGGGATGGAGACGTGATGGCGCTTCTGGCCAGAAGGCCACAGCCTGAAGCGTCGTCGCTGTAATCAACGTCGTCGTCGTCGGTAGTACCGTCAGCGTCGTCGACGTCGTCGGCATCGTCGTCGTCGGCATCGGCGTCGGCGGCGGCGTCGGCGACGGCGTCAACGTCGACGGCGTCGGCGGCGTCGTCGTCGGTCAGTCTGCTCCACGGGCTGCGCCCGCCGCCGGGCCTCCACCCAGGCCGCCGCCAGCCAGGGCACGGCTCGAGGAGGGTGAGGAGGTCTCACGAGGAGTATGGCGAGCCCCTCCTCCTCCTCCTCCTCCTGCTCCTGCTCCTCCTCCTCCTCCTACTCCTCCTCCTCCTCCTCCTCCTCCTCCTCCTCCTCCTCCTCCGCCTCCTCCTCCTCCTCGTCCTCCTCCTCCTCCTTCCTCCTCCTCCTCCTCCTCCTCATCTCCTCTCTCCTCTCTCCTCTCTCCTCTCTCCTCTCTCCTCTCTCCTCTCTCCTCTCTCCGCTCTCCTCTCTCCTCTTCTCCTCTCTCCTCCTCTCTCTCCTCTCTCCTCCTCTCACTCTCTCTCTCCCCTCTCCCTCTCTCCTCTCTCTCTCTCCTCTCTCCTCTCTCTCCTCTCTCCTCTCTCCTCTCTCTCTCTCCTCTCTCCTCTCGCTCTCCGCTCTCCGCTCTCCCTCTCCCCTCTCCCCTCTCTCCTCTCTCCTCTCCTCTCTCCTCTCTCCTCTCTCCTCTCTCCTCTCCTCTCTCCTCTCTCCTCTCTCCTCTCTCCTCTCTCCTCCTCCTCCTCCTCCTCCTCCTCCTCCTCCTCCTCCTCCTCCTCCTCCTCCTCCTCCTCCTCCTCCTCCTCCTCCTCCTCAATATCTCCTCCTCCTCCTCCTCCTCCTCCTCCTCCTCCTCCTCCTCCTCCTCCTCCTCCTCCTCCTCCTCCTTCCTCCTCCTCCTCCTCCCCTCCTCCTCCTCCTCCTCCTCTCCTCCTCCGTCTCCTCCTCCTCCTCCTCCTCCTCCTCCTCCTCCCTCCTCCTCCTCCTCCTCCTCCTCCTCCTCCTCCTCCTCCTCCTCCTCCTCCCTGGGGGGGGGTCGACTGGACCAAACACTTTGGGCCCAGGCCCAGCTCTTGGATACGCGACGGGGGGGGGCGTCTGCAGTGCGGACGCGGCCCCAAGAACCACTCGCACGCAACCCAGCCTTGAAACCCCGCGCGCGAGATGCACATGGGATGGAACCCAGAGCACCTCGAACGCAGCAGTTTCTTCAACGGCCGCGGGAAGTCTCCGCGAAGCGCGCTGAGCGAAGAAACTCCGGGTACCCTGACGAAACGCAGCTGACTTCTCGATGCGCGCGCCTCCCATGTATCCTCGATAGGGGTGCGTCCGCTTGGCCCCCTTGAAGGTGTATTCCCGACTTCCACCTTTTTTCTGAGCGACCTGATTTTGCGGCGGCAATTCCAAGGATTGGGAGCACAAAATCGCCTGCGAAGGACATCTGAACGACGATCCAAAACGGGTCTCACGCGAGCTGACACAGCAGCCTTACGCCGCAACTCGCGCGGGCCGCCAGCGCGGCACGCCATGTTCGAAACGGGGGCGCTTACGCGCGACCGTGCTAAGAGCAGAAAGAACACGTTCAGAAAAAACACGCTCATAATAAGCAAACGCACCAAGGAAAGGAATCGAACCAGGCAGGGCTGTTTCGTAAACGCCCAGGGCCGTGTAGCGAACACCGCTTATCAGGGTGTCTGGGTGGTCTTCCCTCCCTCGAACTGCGCGGGGAACCTCCACGCGAACGTCGGTGAAGAGGACCGCGCGTTCGTCCGCCGCTCCTCCCGAGGTAGGATGGCCAGCGCGGAGAGCGGGGCCGCGCCCAGCCTCTCACTGGCCTTAGTGGGCCCTGGAAACGACAGGGCCGTGTTTGTTGCCGGTTCCGTTTTGCGGTGTTTTCGCCGGTTCCGACGCCGGTGTTTTACCTGTTCCGGCGCCGTGCTTTTACAGGTTCCCGCTCCGGCTCCGATCCTGGAGCCGCTTTTGTTGCCGTTTCCGGTCGCCCTGTTTGTTGCAGTTTCCGTTTTCAAGGGACACTTTTGCGGAAACGGTAACAAAACGGCCCTGCCGTCTCCGGGGCCCACCAAGTCGGTGGCATCGTCGACCCTGGATTTCAATTGAATAGATGATATACACATTAAACCTCTGGACATCCCTTTTCGGCGGCGCCGCGGAGGCACCCGACGGCCCCCGCCGCGGGGGCCGCAGTTCGGGAGTTCCTGCGCGGCCCGGTGTGCAAGGACCGAGCTCGCGTTCGATGTTCGAGCCTGTTGCTGTTTCGTCCGCCGGGCGGCGGCCAACGATGACGAACGAACCAGAATTAGCAAAGCCTGGGAGACAGCGAGGCTGTGTGGATGTCCTCTGTGCTTTGCTCAGCCAAGTGTACGAACACACACACACACACACACAGCGGCGCGCGGCGGCAGAACCTTCCAGGAAAAATGAGTGACGCTCTCGTTACGCGAATCTGCTGTGAGGATTCATCGGCCGACCCCGAAATATCCCGAAGTCTGTCGTCCCTCCTGCTGCTCCCCCTCCCTTGCCGACGCCGCGAAGGGGGGGGATGGAGACGAGGAGCGAAGGAGAGGGAGGAGAGGGAGGCAGGGGAGAGGAGAGGGAGGAGAGGAGGGAGCGAGGGTGGAGCAGGAGAGGGAGCGAAGGGAGGGGAGAGGAGAGGAGGAAGGAGGGGGAGGAGGAGAGGGAAGAGGACGAGAGGGAGGAGAGGGTGAAGGAAAAGGAGGAGAAGGAGGGAGATCGTGATGGGGGGCGGGAGGGACGCTGGGGGCGACGGAGGTGGGGCAGTGTTTTGTTCTTGCTGCATCGGCGCATGGGATGAGGCATAGACCAATGAAGGGGCAGGTGTCCGGCGCATGGCCTCAAGAAAATGTGGAAAAGGTGTGCTGCGTTGATGATCTACGGCTCAACGAATCCACAAGCTGAGGCTGTCGTACTGTCCGAGCAGGCATGGTATTGCATGGCTGGGCACAAGCAAGCGAGTAGCTCACGTGATCGTCGACGGGCGCTGCAAGAAGGTGCCGATACATGCTGGAGTGCGTTTCTCGGCCAGGGGCTTAGCAGTGGTCGTGCCCATTCATCGCCTGCTTGAGTGCAGTTTCCAGGCGTCCCAAGTAAACTGCTGCGCGTGACTGGCCCCATAGATGGCACGATGGTGTGAGCTCCTTGGCAATGTCGTGAACATCAAAGATATGGTCGCGCTGCGTGAGTCCCGCCCAAATGGCCTCGACGACGTCCTCGGGCAGCTTGTAGGTAGTGGCCACACTTACCTGGTGTCCCAGGAGCAGGAAGGCCTGTGCAAGCCTGGGAAGCGGCGCCGCTTCTACCTTGTCCTCGTCGTAAGACGTCTCAGGGAAGCGCTCAGCAGCAGGCAGCGTGCAAGCGTTCTCCGCCTCAGCTTCAGTAGCGTAGACACCGTGTCCTTTAACATCACGTCGACCGTGGGCTGCAGCACCAAAGAACACCACGCGCGTCTGGCATCTATAACGTTGTCCGCGCCCGCTCCGGTCGCATCGGGGTACTTGCCGATGTAAATCGCCGGCTCGTGCGGCACGGACTCGATTTCGCCTGGCATCGCGTCGCAGTTGGGCGGAAGGGTGTGAAGGCCCAGGGCAAGGCCCAGGGCCCAGCACAGCACCTCAGTGAAAAGAGAGCGGCGCTTCATCCTGTATTGGTTCGCTTGCGCACAGGAGAGCGCCACTCGCCGGCAGGCCCGGCGCCCGAGACGTCCGGCTGCTCCAAATTTTTTCTCGGTGCGCGGGCCACAGAAGTCTGGACCACTTCCCCGGGACCGGTGCTCCGTCGTCGTCGTCGTCGTCGTCGACGACGAGGACGACGACGACGACGACGACGACGACGACCACTGACGGTCCCAGAGCCCAGCGAAGGCCCCTCGGAGGCCGGAAACGGCCCCAAACTGCCCGCTCCAAGTGTTGCTGGAACACCGGATCTCTGGGGGTCGAGGTGCATCAGGTTGTGCAGCGGGTCGATCACGGTCTCCAGCGGGCGGCCCGTGGTTCGGCGGCGAGCCCCGGGGGGGAGTGAGAAGGGACGGGCCTTCCCAGAGGGCGGCGAAGTCCCCCAGGCATCCTGGGAAGGTTCCTGAGCCTCCCTCGAAGACACCGAAAACCTCCTAGAAGGCCAGAGACATTCTGAGAAGCCCCGCCGCCTTCTGAGAAACCCTCCTCCTGCTCACTTCCTGGGGAAACACAGGGTACCGATACCGTTATTCCCCCGACCTCTCCCGATGTGCGTTCTGAGCAGGATTTCAAGGCGAATCCAGCGGTGACGAGGGCCTCCGAGGAGGCTCCAATAACTCCGACGAAGGACCCCACATGAGATGTTTTGCAGTTTGCCCCTCGTTTTCTTCTCTTCGCCCTGGCGGAGGCCCTCCTCCCGCCCTCTGTTGCGCCTCCTCCTCCTCCTCCCGAGGCCATTTTGGCTCAAGCCAGTTTGGCTCAAGTAAAACATGTATCGAGCCGGCTGGGCAGGTCAGTTCCTTGTTCTGGTGCTCACGTAGGCGGCTAAGCCTCAGGCACCAGGCCCGGCCTGGAGGATCCAGGCCACCAGCCAGTCATCCTTTCGTTGCCACCTTCCTTTCTCTGGTCGCAGCGGCAAGCGGCCAGACCCTCTCGCGGTGTCCAAGTGGTGGGATCAGAAGCAGCGCCACACGGTGTGCAGCACGGCTGGTTGCAAGGGTTGGACCTGGTGCAACTACGCGGGACACAAAGCACTGTAGTAGCTGTGGTAAAGAATTCCAGCAAGCCAGTCAGCATCGGGATGCCGCACCTGGAGCTGATCGTGGCGAATCATCGTCGCAATCGATGGGGTCGCGTTGCAGGCAGTGGCACCGTGGACCTCTCAGTGGAGAGCAAGTATGGAGATGGCCAGCAAGCAGGAGAACAAGACTACGTTCAGATGTGCTTGTCTGCGCTCGCCATCTGAAAAAAAGTCGGTTGGTACCACGGAAAACCCGTACCTCCAGCATCAAGAAAACCTCAAGCAAGCCAAGGCCCAAGCTCTCAACCGCAAGAGCCTCGACGCCGAGACCCAAAGCTTGGCGGACCAACTCCGGCGCCAGCGGCGCCGTCTGCAGTCCAAGAAGGGCGAAGTCGAGAAGAACCTCATCAGCCTCGAGAAAACAGCTGACCTGTACGACAAGACCATCCGGAGCTATGCCGAGCTGCAGAGTGAAGTCACCCAGCTTGAAGCTCGACAGTGTACATCTGCTCGTGCTGCAGCGGCTAAGGCCGCAGCAAGGCTCGAGCAAACCGCAACTTCGGCACAGGAGCACCCCAGAGCCTCCGAGACGAATCGGAAAGCGCCAGTGCCACGCTGCAGCTGCACTGGGAGGAGGAGGGGGAGCGTGAGGCACCTTCTACAGCATCCAGTCATGGTCAGCAGCAGCAGCAGCACGAGCCAGCAGAACCCGACGGACCCCGCAGCGCCGCCGCGCCGCCCACCTGACATGCAGGTCGACGTCAGGGGCGGCTGCAAGAGGAGGGAGGCCGAGCTGCTCGTCGCGGCCGCGGTGCGCACTCCGCCGGGGGCCTCCCCGACGCGGCCGCGCCCGCGCAGGGCAGCCTGGCCGAGCGCGCAGCTGCCTCCTTCCCAAAGGACGTCTGGGGGCCATCGTGGGTCAAAAGGGCAACCCACTGAGCAGATCCACGATTCACAGCAGCAGCGTCACTGGCGCGGGCGAGCGGCGTCGCTCCGACGCTGCCACAGCGGTCCAGGTCATCTGTTGCCACGGAAGACGTATTCCATCTCAAGATGTTGATAATGATAAGCAGTGGCGTGCTAACACGGGATGCTTAGCAGTTGTGTCACCAGCTATTCTTAGTCCCCAAAAATGTGCCTGCCAAGACACTGGAAACCGGGTACGCGCGGGTCTCGATTTCGGCATCTCTCCTCTAATTGTGCCCGACGATTCCCCCAAGTCGCGGGCCACCGTCATAGCACTTGAGGTCCCAGGACATCAAGCTCTTCTGTCTAAGATCTGTTTACATCGCGGACAGCGTCGGCCTGAATGGGGCCGACCTGATTGTCCTTGCCAGCGTCGTGCAGATAGCCGCGAACAACCAGTTACCAGTCATCATGGCCAGCGGTTTCAATGTTGGGCCGTCGAATGATCGACGCCGAATTCCTGTCCAAAGCTGGGGTCATCGTTCCAGATAAGCCGACCTTGAACGCGAAGAGAAGTGAGTCGACGATCGAATATTTCTTGGGATCCAGCTGTCTCGAGCATTTCCTGAAGAAGCCCAGTGCCCTTATTGACTACCCGTGTAGTCCGCACGGGCCAATCGTGATGGAGATGGCGGCTGGGGCCCCATATCTACCTTCCGACCCTGGAGCAACCGCAGCATGTCCCCATTGTGGCCCATGCACGGACCCAGCAACCGCTCGCCAGATTGGGACAGAAGTATTGGGGCTCCTGGAGCTTTGGAGGACCTTCTGGGCCGCTTCAGGAGGGCCCAGGAAGCCCCAGGAGGTTCCAAGAGGCTCCAGGAAGCCCTAGGAGGTGTCAAGAAGCCCCAGGGAAACCCGGGAATCCAATGAGAGCATTACCAATTGCAAGGAGTCCCACGAGCCTCTTGCCCGATCTCTGCTGCAGGTCTCACCAGTGCTGTTGACCAAGCATCTGCGTATCTCGTGGGGACGACGTGTCCGCCACGCTCAGCATTTGAACCGGCACGCCGCTTCGCATTCGGCGCCATCGCGCCCAGGTGCCTCCTGTCCGCTCGGCGCGGGCATCAGGTCTCGAGGCAAAGGATAGGAGGAGTTGGAGGAAGGCCGCAGCAGCTTCAAGACGGCTAAGGAACACCACGATTGACATCAGGAGGGAGCTGTGCCAGGCCCAGCAGGACCTCTCGCAGCCACCAGCTTCGCTCGAGCAGGTGGCGGAGCTCTTCGCCCCGCTCAACAGCGCGCGTACAAGCTACAATCCTGGACACCTCCAGGGGCGAGCCCGGCTTTAAGCTAATCGGCGCCGTTTTCGACGATAGACAATGAAATCTCGATGGCCCTGGACCGCGAAATCTCTCGGGGCCGCGTGGACGACATGGCCACCACACAACTATGGGCGAAAGAAGCTATGAACAAAGAACAAAGGGGTCGGGTGGGTCCACGGGCGGTCAAATCGGCTTACCCCCTGGCAACCTCGTCGCTCGTGGAAGCAGGAATATTCCCGTTGCTCTGGCAGACCTGTAGATCTGTTAAGCCGAACAGCAGCGTCCTTCCACTCTGTGGCAGGCAGTACCACAGGAGCCTGATTTCCTTGAAGCAGACACGAGATCGGCTGAGCAGCTTCGCCGAGCCAGACGTCGTTTCAGCGCGACCACAACAAGGAAGACTTGGGGCGGGATCCACCCCAGGCACTTCAGCCTCCTGGAGGACACCCGGTTGGAAATTGCCTACAGGCTCTTCTGGGCCATCGAGAGGATAGGCGGGTTCCCCACCCAAATCAGAGCCACCGTGACCGGCCTCACCGAAAAGCACAGAGCAGGCCCCACCCCAGGCCAAAGCTACCGTGGCAAAGGTATGATGCCAGGGCTCGGGAGAGTCCAGGACAAACATCGTCAAGTTGAGCTTCGCGCGTGGGAGCACGAGCACAGTTGGAAGCACCGCTCACATCAGTCGCGCAAGGGAGTTATGGAGGCTGCTGTTGCGCAGGTCATGCATGCCGAGGGACACTTCCCGGACGACAAGACAATTATACCTAGGGCCGTTCTGCGGGATCTATCCAATTACTACGAAACTGTTGATCGAACTATCTGGGAGAGGCCAGAGCCCAAGAAACCAATTTCTCAGACTCCCTGGCAGCGATTACCTGCAACCAGAACCAAGCTCCCCGCACTGTAGCCACTGCCAGCAGGACGCCCGACGCCATGTACTGCCGCAGGATTTCGAGCAACCACCTTTGTTGCGCAGAAGTACTGCCTCCCGCCAATTGGTAATTGGGTGGTTAACAACCCCCGCGTGCAGCCGACCACTTTTTTGATGATTTCCAGTTGTCCAACCACAACAGCAGCCATAAGTATCTCATCAGAAATCTCGTCAGGACCTCAGCTAGCATGCAACAAGCGATCGCCCATAATCTCAAATGCGAAATCGCTATGCACAAGGCTGCTGTTGTGGCCTCTTCGCCAGCGATCCAAGCTGCTCTGGCCTCTCGCCTCGGGAAATGGGCTGGACCAGCCGCTGCCGATGGCAGCCGCGAACCATCGGCCGCCAACGTAGGTGTAGATTTCACAGCAGGAGCCAGACTAAGGAGCCGGGCAAGGAGGACGCTCAAAGGTCGGGTCATCAAGCTGAAGTCGGGCTACGAACTCTTAGAAGGCAGGTGCAGGTACCATGAAGCTTTGGAATACAGGGCTTCAACAAGCAAGTTACGTAGGATCGGAAGTCTGGGGCTTATCGGAAGATTGCTGGACCCAAGTGCGCCGCCCGTTCGAGAAGCATCTCCCTGGCGCGCCTGGAGGACCCCACTTGGCGCTCAGCACTGGGACCCTGCATCTACTGGAGCCTCGTTGTGTGGTTGGCCTCCCAGAGTCCCTCTCAAAGCAGCAGGTATCCTACCTGAGCTCCGCCGTCTTGCCAGCAACGGTATCGAGTCAACTTCTGCAGGATGGGGAAGTGTTCGAGGCCCTCTTGGAGCTACTCTAGGTTTGAAGAGAACTGGCTGGACTTGGACGCACCTTTGCCTCTTCGCCAACCACACGGGTGAAAAGTGTCCGTTGCCAACGACCTCGCCAGCCCTATTGAAGAGTTTTCTGATTGCAGCCTGGCAGGAAAGTCTCGCAGGTGTTGCAGCACGGAAAATAGGCACTGACGCCATCGACCTGTCCTACGACCAGAAGGCGCTTGGCAGGAAGGACCTGCCCAACAACGAGCGCAGCACCCTCCTCGCCTTCCTGGCCCAGCCCATCTGGACCCTCAGTCGCCTCAGACAAGCAGGATACGACACCCCCCCCCGCCCAGTGCACATGTGACGCCCCGAAGGATGACCTTAGGCATAGGTTCCTGGAATGCATCGCATCAGCCCCCCTCCGTGACGAGTACCTGGACCCCGATGACCTGAGCGCTCTGAGTCGCCCTGAGGCCTTCGCCGAATGCGCTGGTTGTCCTGAGCCCCCCCATTTCAAGGTTCCCGGGCCCCCTGGTCCTGGTCTCGAGTTTTCCGAGCTCTGGTCTGCCGAGGGCCTTTCGCCCGAAGAAGCCTTTTAGGGGGGAGATGCATGTGGATGGGATGGCAGTTCGGGGATGGACAGAACCCCCTTTAGTAAAACGTGGTTTAGTGAAAACGACCTGAGGCCCAAACTTGGCGGGCGCAAGCCTGGAAAATAACGGCCACGGCGCCATCTCGAGAACCGAAAACGGACAATTCACTACTCGACGTGTCACTGTTGGGGGTTCTGTCCAGCCCCGAGCAATGTAACCAAGGATGGCAATCCTTGGTTCCGAGCTCCTGGACGGGCTCCGATAATAAAGTCGGGCCCCGACGGTCTTCCCTCGGCCTGCATGCCTGGGCCTGCGGGGAGCGCCCCCCCCCCCCCGACCTCGCCAGAAGCGGAATGTTTAGCGTACACCCTGCGAAATGCTTAAGAAATCATGGGTTAAGAAATTCAGAATCTCTGAACTTGAATAAAAACCCAACATTTCTATTAAAATCTTAAGATTTACATTGAAACGTTAAGAATCATCGAGACTCTGGCCGAAAACTTAAGTTTTCTAAAGCATCGCCTAAGGTGTACCTCGCAGCAAGCAAGTTCAGAGGCGTATCTGAAATACATCCGGATTTCAAGGGAGCCGTAGACTTCCACAATGCGCCCCGCTTTGCCAGCAGGGAGAATTTGGTCGACGGCTTCGGCTCAAAAGATGGCCGCGAATCGGCCCCCCGAAACCCTCCGAACAGGAGCGCGAGCTGAATCTGCGGAGCTCGCCCTCAGAACGAAGCGCTTCCTGCAGCATGTTCCCAAGGGCCCTCTCCCTGTGGCCCACAGTGGCCCCCAGGGTGGGGGGGTAGAGTGATGTCGCGCGTGTCCCCCTGCAGGGGGATTGTCGACGAAAGATTAAAAATACCAGAAAATACCCCAAGAATGCAAACAAATACTCAAAAGAAAGTCCCCAGATTATTTTTGGACCGTGTTTTGACTATGTTTGGGGTAGTTTTTTATCTTTCGTCGCCAATCCCCCTGTAAGGGGGCAGGCTCGACTTAAGGGTAGAGGGCTGGAGGCCCCAGCCCGCGCCACCAGCCCAGCGGTTTGGAGCAGCATCCATCTCGGCATCGCGGCACGGCAGAGGCAATGTCGAGCGGGGGCCCCGCTGGGCCCGGGTCTGCGGCGGGCCCTCCTCCCCCTTCGGCGGGCGGGAGGCCCCAGTCTTCGCCACCAACCCGCGGTTGGAGCAGCATCCAGCTCGGAATCGTGGCGAGGCAGAGCCAATGTCGAGCGGGGGCCCCGCTGGGCCTGGGGCTGCGGCGGCCCCTGCCCCCCTTCGGGCCCCTCTGACCACCCGTGCTGCCCACGTCTGGCGCCGCCTGGAAAAGTGATGGCTCTGCATGGCCTGCCACTGGGGATGCATCACGGAGGCCTCCCTTTCAAGGCCAGAGAGCACGAGCAGTGCCCAGGCAGTGCGGCAGGCCTGGCCAAGCTCGCCATCCAGCCCGATGGACACTCGATGCATGCTGTTGATCAGATTGGGGACGACCCATTCGCCCTCGCCTGCAAGGAGGTGTGGCAAGTACACCGAGTGTACGTTGAAGGGGCTCCAACCACGATACCTCAACCAATTCAACTCAACCTTCAGCCAAAGTGCGTGGCAAAGTTTGTGTGACGGGAGGCACCCGAAGCGGCCTCTAGAGGAGCCAAGTGGTTTTCAAAGCCCCCATTCCAAGTGATATGACTTGTCCAAGTGCAGCCTCGCAAGCGCTCGAGCCGCCATAGCGCGCAGAGCCGAACCCTTCCTGAAGCCGTGCGATGGTCCTCCTCCTCATCCTCGTCCTCCGTCCCCTCCTTCTCGTCCTCCTCGTTTCATGTCTCCTCCTCCTCCTCCTCCTCGTCCTCTTCTTTCTCTTCCTCCTCCTCCTCCTCCACCTCCTCCTCCTCCTCGTCCCTGACCGTTTCCTCTTTTCCCTCTCCTCATCTCCATCCCGCCTGCTCTCCCGATGTACCTCTCCTTCCTTCTGGCCGGGACACGCATGTCGGTTTTCCTTGGCCGCCTCGCCGCCGCGGCCGAACGGGGCGCGTTTTCTGATGGCCAGCAGATGGGTCCGATGACCCGCTCGGATTACCAAAATGAAGTGCGGTCCCCATTGGGAGGGGCTCCAGCCTGAGACTTCCCCGCAATTCATTCGACCCCTTGGGGTCACGGCGTGTGAGATGCTTCCCCCTCCCGAGACCCCTCCCTCGGGAGCCCGGTCCGGCCAATTTAGAAGGGGGAGGGGGGGGTAAAGGTGTCGGCCGCACCCTTGGAGCCTCAGGGGGCCCCAAACAGGCCAAGAGGGCCCCAAAGGACCCCTCGGACGGTCCAAGAGGGCTGCGAGTCGCCGAAAGTTTGCTTCAAGACGCCCAAGATCGCCTCCAGACAGTCCCAGAGGCCCCCAAGACGCCCCAAGAAGCCACCAAGAGGCGTCCCAAGAGGCCCTCCAGAAGCAAACATCGTCCCATCCCCGAGGGAAAACGTATATTTTAGCACATTCGCCTCTTGGGCTTTCACGAGGCCCACAACGGCACAAGAAGCCTTCAAGATCGACCCAAGATAGCTCAAGAGGCCCCCTCAGAGGACTCCAAGACGGCCCAAGAGGGCCCCAAGACGGTCCCAGAAGCTCCCAAAACGACCCAGGAGGGCCCCAGGACGGCCCCAAGAGGAGGCCCAGAGAGGGAACCCGAATGAACATTTCGAGCACTCGGCCCCGAAAAAACCTCAGGCGCCACTAAGCCCCCAAGAGGCTCCCACGAGGCCCCCGAGAGGCCCACAAGAGGCTCGTAGAGGCTTCAAAACGGCTCCCAAGAGGCCCCAAAAATGCTGCCAGGAGAGCCCAGAGAAGCCTAAGAGCAGAGCGGCGATCCGCCAACCGCCCCCGACGAATCCCAAAATGCTGAAACACCCAAATTCCCCAGAAATCGTTCCGCAAACTATGTGTTTCACTCTTACTGCCGCCCCAAGGGGTCGGCGGTGCGGCGTCAGCCAATGAATCACTCACAAACGAGGCCCCCGCCCGAGACATCCACACGATATGCCCCCTTGAGGTGCTCAAATGCTACGCCTGGTATATGATTCCGCTCGGATTCGAACATTAGCGCAGGCCCTCAAAGGGAGGGGGCTCCCGCCTCAGACTTCCTCGCAATTCACTCACAAGCGAGGCCCCCGCTCGATACATCCCCACGATTTGCTGCACTTGGGGTGCTCAAGCGCTAACAAGCGAGACCCCCGCTAGAGACATCCTCACGGTTTGCCCCTCTGGGGTGCTCCAGTGGTGTGCCTGGTGCAATATTCCGATTACCCGTTCAAATTAATTACATTAGCTGCGGGCCCCACAGGAAGGGGGCTTGCACCTGAGGCTTCCTCGGGATCCACTCACAGACGAGGCTCTCGCCTGAGACTTCCTCCATACTCAAGCCTGAAAAAAACCAAAAGTGACGACGTACACAAGATTCCGATGACACGCTAGGATTCAGAACATGAGCTGTGGGCCCCGTAATTAGGGGGGCGCCCGCCTGAGACTTCCTCGCAAGTCACTCACAGACGAAGCTCCCGCGTAAGACTTACTCCATACTCAAGCTTGAAGAAACACTACTTGAGGACAGTTAGAAGGTCCCGGCGACCCGCTCGGATGAATAACATGAGCTGTGCGCCCTGTAAGGAGGTGGCTCCCGCCTGAGACTTCCTCGCAATTCACTTACAGACGAGTCTCTCGCCGAACACTTCCGCCAAACTCCAGATTGAAAAGGCCAAAATTGAGGACAATTCCAGGATACCCATGACCCGCTCGGACTAATATCATGAGCCGTGGGCCCCATAATGATGGGGCTCCCGCTTGAGACTTTCCCGCCCGTCACTCACAAACGAGGCTCCCACCTGGTCGATGCCCATGGTGGCCTGGTGTTAGTGATGGCCATGGTGGTGTGCAATGGTGTTGGTGATGATGGTGATGATACTGATAGCCGATGGTCATGGCGGGATCGTGGTCTGATAACGAGTGGGTGAATGATGGGTGCCTGTGAATAAAAGAGTGAGTGTTTGATGGCGATGGGTGCCGATTGATGCTGGTGCTCATGATGAGGATGCTGATGCTGATGGTGATGTGTATGATGATGGCGATGATGATGATGCTGATGATGATTATGATGGTGCAGCTGATGACGATGATGGTGGTGGTGGTCGTGATGCTGGTGATGATGATGATGATGATGATGGTGGTGGTGATGATGATGATGATGATTCTCCCGCTCGCGCGCTAGCGAGCTGTCTCCGAGCGCGGCCGCGGCGTGCGCGCGCGGGGCGGCCCAAAATGGGCAGGCCCGTCCCGCGCGCTCAAGCCGGGGCGCCGCGCGTCAGACGGTGGAGTCCGTCTGGTCGCCGATGTCGGCGAGGCAGCGCCCGTCAGCCTTAGAGTGGGAGAGGAGGGAGGGGGGCAGAGAAGCTGCGGAGACAGCAGGAGCTTGCTCACAGAGAATAGAAGAAGCATTCTCCCGCTCGCGCGCTAGCGAGCTGTCTCCGAGCGCGGCCGCGGCGTGCGCGCGCGGGGCGGCCCAAAATGGGCAGGCCCGTCCCGCGCGCTCAAGCCGGGGCGCCGCGCGTCAGACGGTGGAGTCCGTCTGGTCGCCGATGTCGGCGAGGCAGCCATACCCGTGCTCAAGGACCTTGCGAAGTGACAAGGTTTTGGCGGGCGGCCGCAAGCAGGGCAGGCCAAGCGGCGGGGCCGACTTGGAGGAACGAAGCGACAAGGCGGTCGCTGGCGGTGGCGAAGAACAAGATACGAGCCCGTGCGTGCTCGGGCAGCGCAGCAAGAACTGTGGAGGCGGCGGCGGCTTGCAGGTAGCGCTCGGCACTGGAAGCTTGACGCCAGCGCCCTCGCCAGAAGACGCGGGGGACGTCTTCCGTAGCGATATAGAAGTCTGTTGCGCCAGAGCCCCGCAGACAAGCGGGCGTCAGGTTGAGCCCCTGACCTGCTTTGGCAAGAGGGACGCCCAGAGCCAAAAGCAGATGATTCCACCGAGTACGGAAGCCGCTCGCGCCGAAGGGGGCGAGAGGATCGGTGGAAGCCAACCTCCCAAACACTTGATTCAATATCTTCACCGTGCCCCGATCGGAGCAGCGAGCATGTTGCGTCGGGTACGTTCTTCTGGTCTTTGGAACAAGAATCGAAAGAAAAGCATCCCCTTCAACTTCGAGACGGTCGCATGGAAGCGACAGGTCACAGCGGCGTGACGCCAGCAGCTCGCCAGGCCTGAGGAACATCGTGAACCCCATGAGCAGCAGGGCCGCCATCACCGGCCAGTCCCAGGCGAGACAGAGCCCGACCATGGCGCGCAGCAGCGCGCGTGGCAAGGGGGGACGGAGCTTTGGCGGCTCCGCAAGCTTCCATTGTTTCGCTACGTCCCAAGCTTCTGTCAAAAAGGCCTTCCAATGCGGATGGGCGCTTTGGATTCCCAAGATGGCATGGACCAAAATATAATGAGGGAAACCTGCATCATGAAGCCACGCGCCGAAGGTCGCGAGGAAACGGGCGAGAAGTATCCCGCTTCGGTAAAGTGTGGCGGGTGGCACGCCAGTGTATTCTGCTAACCGCAGCTCGAAGGCATCAATCGATCTCGAGCGACGGTCGAGATACGCGGAGGCGAGGTGAGAATCGCGCACGAAGGGAGTGCGCGGAGGGCGAGCGGGCGCGGACGGCGCAGCCCGACTAAGCCCTTGGCCTGCGGTCGGCGCCGCGGCTCCCAGAGAGATGCAGAGGCCGCAGACGCACCACAGGATGAGCGCAGGGCGGCCAGGGCTTGGAGAGCTGATCAGCGTGGCGGCCCTCCTGCGCCTGGACGCGTAGAAGGGCGGAACGAGGGCGTCCCGCCCGTCGGTCTCGAACCCCGACGCCTCCGCCAGCATCGCCCGCGCCGAGCTGAAGGATCCGCCCATGTTACGGTAGGCACGGCGAGCCCCTGCTTCGATCTCGGCTGGCAGAGCGCCCCCTCCCTCGAGGGTCGCCCAGTCAAAAGGCGGGCGCGGCTCGGCACGCGCAGCTGCGGCTGCTTCGGCGAGCTCGGAACGAGCTGCCGAGGACGTGAAGCCCGAATGATGTGGAACGGGCACCACCTCCGCGAAGGCGTCGAGGATCTCGGACGGAGGGGAGTGGGATCCCCACAGCGCTGCTGGGATGGCGCCGTGACTGTCCTGCACGTGGTACAGAAGGTCGAAAAGGCAGGCCAATTTGCCCGCGCGCCGCCGCTGCTCGATCTTTGAGCCGAGCCCGATGCCACGGATGGCGCCCGCCCCCATGGCTTGGAGGTCAGCATGCGCGGGGATAGCCTCGGGCTCGACGACGGCCACGTAAGGATGCAACCACGAGG
The DNA here is from genome assembly GCA_963575745.1 of Prorocentrum cordatum. Lineage (NCBI taxonomy): Eukaryota > Dinophyceae > Prorocentrales > Prorocentraceae > Prorocentrum > Prorocentrum cordatum. The sequence goes on from CAUYUJ010015869.1 coordinate 178,578, forward strand.
CCTCGTCGATCGGCTCGGCGCCGCCTGTCTGAAACAGGCGCTTGTAGGCGTGCAAGGCCCGCAGGAGGCAGTGCAAGTCATCCTTGCCCTCGGGCTCGGCGGCCCCTGCGGGTGCGAAAGACCTCAGCCACGACGCCGCGCTCTGGAAGGCAGCTTGCCAGGCGGGTCCCCACCTCACCACAGTGATCTTCTCACCGCCGATGTTGAGGCGCCACGCTAGGGCGCTGGCGGCCCCTGGAGGCAAGGGCTGCTCAGCGGCCGCAGAGGCCGTGCGCCGCGCTGCGAAGGCTGCAGCCGCGGCGCTTCCAGCGTCACCGCTGTGAGAGCCGCTGAGATGCAGCTCGGGCTCTGAAGCTCGGCCAAGCGCGAAGCCACTCGAAGACCCCCCTTCCTCGGCGGCACGCCCTCCTCCCTGCGGGGCCGCAACAGCATCGCTGGAAGAGCGCATGCCTACCGAAGTCGGAGGGGCCTGAGCAGCGGAGTCCGCGCGGGAGCTGCCTGCGAAGGCGACGTCCGAGCTCGCACCATGGCGGGGCGTGGCTGGCTGCTGCGAAGTGGCGGGGCTCGGGCGACGCTTCGGAGCGACTCGAGGGGAGCGCACCTCGCGACGCCCAGGCGACGTCGCCTGACGCGAAGGCGCACGAGAGGAGTCGCGCGCGTTCGCTCGACTAAGCCCCTGGCCGGCGGCCGACCCGCGGGATCGCGACGCCGCACGCCCACCAGAGTGGTGACGGGGTGGTGGCGGCGGCGGGGGGACGGGCCGCGGCGTCTCGGAGCCTGCACGCGTGCCGCGGCCCCGAGAGCGGCTGCGAGCCGCGGCGTGAGCGGCGGGCGGAGAGGCCTCCGCGCGGCGAGGGAAGGCCGCCTGCAAGCGGAGGAGGACCTCGGGGTTCAGGCCCGCCACGACGCGCTCGAGGTCCACCGAGGAGTCAGCGAGGGCACTCAGCACGACGTCCTCGAGCTCCGTCGGAGAGTCCTCCTCGCACGCGGGCTCCGCTCTCGAGCGGCTGCGGGCGCTCGCGGGCGGAGACCCGTCAGGAGTGTGCGGGCCCTCCGATGCCTCCCCCGCCGGCGGCCCCGACGGCTCCTCAGGCGAGATCGAGCCGTCGATGGGAGGCGAGGAGCAGCCTCCCGAGGGAGAGGTGTGATCAGTCCCGTACGGGTTCGGAGACCGCGTGCGGCTGCGGGCAGGGCTGCGGCTCCGCGGTGGAGGGCCCACTCCCGCGGCGGAGCTGGGGCGTGCCGCGCCTGCCCAGCGGCGCGCATTAGCAGTGCGACGCGCCCTGCGGCCCGGCGTCGTGGCGGCCCCCCCCTCAGGGGCGGGGAGCGCCGCCGTCGAAGCTCGCCGCTGCTTCTTGGCGCGCCTGTTGCGCGCGGCGCCCGTGCGCGAGGCGGAGTGCGGCGCGTGACCACCGCGATTGGGCTGGTCCTCGACAGCTTCGTCCCGCGGGCCCAGGCGGGCGCGGACCGCGCGCCCCTCACGACGGCTGAAGCTGGACGCTGGGTCGTCGGCAGGTCTCGCCAAGGCGCGCGGGTCCTCAGCTTCCACCTCGGCCAGGGAGCGCCCAGTGGACGACGCGGGGGCGTCCCCAGCACGAGCGGCACGATCCGCGTTGGCGAGGCCCGTCGAGACCTCAGCGTTGCGCAGGACGGCGCGCAGAGTTTTGCGCCAATCCCGACCCAGCTGGACGGGAGCCGTACGCGGCAAGCCCGCGGCCTCACGACTGGCGGCCTCGCGCAAGCGTCGGAAGTAGGCGCGATCGGCCATCCCTTCCGCGAGCTCGGCACGAGCGACGGCACGCTCGCCTTCGCCGCGTGCAGGAGCCTGCACCGTGCGCCTGGTGGCGTCGGCACGCGCGGCGCGGAGTGCGTCGAGCTCCACGCGGCCGCGCGACACGGCGGAGGCGAGGATGGCATCAGACTCAGCCGCCCGCGTCGCGAGGGCAGACGAAACCCCGCTCCTCGGGAGAGGCGCGCCCGAGGCGGGGAGGGCAGCCCGAGGGGCCAGCTCGGCACTCGCCAGGGCGACCCGCGAAGAGACCGCTTCTTCGAGCGCCTGAAGGGCCATGGTCGACCCAGGAGCCAGCTTGCCCTTGCGGGCGCCCTTCCCTGCCGCTTTTGCCTGGGCGTAGGCGCGAGCGGCAGGACCGTCACCGCCCGTGCTAGGACCAGCGGGCGGCGCGGCGGCCTGCGAGAGGGCCTGGAGCAACACTGACTTGGCGTCACAGAGCTGCTTCCAGTTGAGCGCGCGGGCTGCTCGCTCATCGGCCCCCAAGTGCGCAGGAGTCCTGTCTGGATGGTAGACTAGGGACTGGCGCCTGAAGGCGGCTTCGATGGTGCTGCGCGAGGCCCCGTCCACGACGCCAAGCAGTTGGCGAGAGGCGCTCACCCTGGCCGCTCGCTGGAAGATGCGGGGGGTAGCAGCCGTGGCCCCCTTTGGCGCTTCCCGTGAGCCGACGCGCGACGAGCCCCCCCCGATCGCAGGCGGAGGGGCCGCCGCGGCCTTGGAGCGGAGGGCCAGAGGCGGAGCACGCTTGGCGGCCGGGGGAGCCGAACCAGCGCTGGCGGCGGCAGGGTCGGGGCCGTGCGAGCCGCCCTCCGAGGACGCAGACGCTTTGGGCGTGGCGTCTGCTGTGGATGTGAGAGGCCGGTCGCTGTCAGCGAAGAGCGCGTTGCGAGGCCCGCGACGCTCTCCGCTGGCGAGAGCAGCTTCGCTGCTGCTCTCGGCGGCGCCCGAGGGGTCGAGGGCTTCGCCCTGGGCGCCGTCGCCGGCGGCGTCGGCGGCCATCCCCGCACCCACCGAGAGGGGGGGGGCGGCCGCCCAACGGTGGCTGAGCAACCCCTCGGGGCCTCGAGCCACAAGCTGCGCAACAAATCGGCCCCAGAGACAAGTAGGGAATGACGAGCGGGAGTCGGCGTACGCGATGCAATCAAAGCGAGTAAATTCTCCTCTCTCTGCTTCCACTAACCAGGCGGGAGGGTCACGAGACGGGGGCCTCACCGCACGGTTGCGCGTGGGATCGTCGGCCCTATGCACGTCCGTGGGCACGTACATGCCTCCCATATATAAACCTCCTCCTATCACATAGGGCAAAGTGGTCGAGAGAACATGAGATAGACCAGGAGAGCTGCTGCGCCCGTGCGCGGTCGCGCCCAAAGCCACTTTTGAATCCAGGAGAACGGGGATACGAGAGTCAGGGAGGCGAACACAACAGTATTTGCACAGACTCTTATACACTGTGGTCTCAAGGATATTGATGTGACGAGGCATGCGAAACTCCCATTTGTACGCGAGCCGAAAGCGCAGCGCCTCTGATAGCTCGGTGACCCAACGCGGCGCGACGGGGGGCTCAATAGACGGGAGCCCCAGGTCGTGATGCAGTTGGGTGAGCTCAGGGCCCAAGGGCACGCCGCGGCTGAGTACGGCGAGGAGGCTCCGATTGTGCAGGATCGTGTGCCACCCCCCGTGCTCCGATCTGCGCCACAGCTCGGCGGAGAGCTGCGGGCTGATAGGAGCGCGGACAACGCCCCCCCAGCCGAGAGACGCGTCCGTACCGAACACCTCGGGGCAAGGCTGCGCCCGAAGGTCGGTTATAGCCGTAAAGGCTAAAAAGGTGCAGGCCAGAAGCTCGTCGCGAACATAAGGGGGCAGGTCGTATTCGATGCCGTCCTCGGTCGCCAGGCGCGACAAGAAGTTGTAGACGTGCGTAAAGATGGCGAGCATCGGGCGGCGATAGAGGAAGACCTGGACCCAGCAGCCCACAAGAGAGGCTAGCAGGGAGCGGGTGGTGATCCCGAGGTAGATTTGGATCAGGGTCAGCCTGCACAAGGCCACCGTCCGCACAAGAGGAGCGCAGACGATGCCTATGCGCCCCTCCACCTCGGCGCCCACCACCACCTTGTGCGTTTCGCCGCGCGCGCGCTTGCCTGGATGCTGTATCAGGCCCACGCGCGGGTAGCCCGCATCACAGGCGGCAAAGACCTCACGATCACGGCGACACGGGTCGTCGGGGCGAGGAGCGGAGCCACGCCACGAGAGCTTCTGAAAACCTGTATGGTCATCAATATTCAGCATCTCGACAAACGGGCCCCGCGGGAAGGGCGAGCGGTGGACAACCTGCTCGTGAGGCCGCAAAGCCCCGAAGCTGTGCAAGACGCCTTCATGCGCAGAGTTGGCAATCTCCACAGCCATGTTGTCGCCCATCGCCAGAGCATTGAGGCAGGGCGCGACATCCACACCTTCAAGCTCGGGGCGCCAGGCTCGAAAGGCCTTGAAGCGAGATGATGGCAGACGAACGCGCAGGGCGTTACGTCTGGCGCGCGCGGGAGGGACGCGGAAAGTGTAGTAAAACTCCCGTAGGTCGTCACAAGAAACTGCCAGCCATTCCCCAGGTGCCAGCCCCAAACGGCACAGCAGGAAACCTTGGCCAAGGCGCTGGGTGCTGGACGAAATTGAAGCACAGCGGCTGTTCACGACCGTGGGGTTCAGGATCAGCCTGTCGAAATCGCTGTCCTTCGGTACCCTGAAAGCTCCACAGGCTTCATCCCAGGCGAGGTCCGAAGCAGGAGTCAGGTACAGGGCGCCACAGGCATCCCACTTCTGGAGTAGGGCCCACAGCTCGGCGCGGTCCATATGGACGCGCGCTCCCTTCTGGCCAGCAGGCCACTCTGATGCCGGTAGCCGCATCACCTCTGGATCGATGAAAGCTTCGCGGACTCGAGCGTCGGAGAGGAAGGGAACGGGATCAAACTCTGGCGAATAATCCCACTTGATGCGAGACGCCCTGACTTTCAAATCGAAGGGCTCGGCCTGGGTGGAGTCCCAAGCCGCCGCAGCCGCCAACGAACCAGGCACAGAAGGAGCGCTGGTCGGGCAGTGCCGCATGGGGGCGGGTACGGAAGAAGAGGAAGTGAAGGAGGCCTCCAAAGCTGCAACATGGGTGGCCAGGCCATGGAGCGAGACCTCAGTGGAGTCGAACTTGGCGAAGGCTCGACCTAAGTCGCTCTTGCCGCCACGGGCGAGGCGAACTGCGATCCGACACAACCGTTCGATACGGGTGCGGACGCCCTCCTGGCAGGGCGAGACCGTGGCGCGGACGCGAGCCTCGGCGGGAGCGAGGCTAGGATGACCCAAGGTGAGCCAGTTCAACGCAATAACAGAATACTGCGCGAGCGTCCGCGCCGCGCGCCGCAATCTCCAGCGCTCCCTGCGCCTCGCCGACAAGCCGTCAGGCGGGGGACCAAGAGGTGGAGCAGGCGGGCACGGCCAAGGATCGCGGGGAGGCGGCCCCAAAAGGTACGGGTCGTCCCTGTCCATTGCACGCATAGATGAGCGGGAGAAAGATCCAAGAGAACATCGAGCACCCATCCCAACCTGGGACAGCGCTGCCGCCCAGTGGGTGATATCAATGTTCGCGCCTGGAAACAGGCGCAGCAAGGCAGACAAGTCAGCGACGAATGGCGCGACTTTGGCAAGAGCAGCAGGGGTGCTTGAAGGAGAACAGGCACCAGCAGGGACACCAACCTCAGGAGCTGCAGGCCCCCTGGAGGGCGCGCTCGACTGAGGCAGGCGTCGGCCAAAATGGCCGAAGGGATCCGAGAAGCGGTTCGGAGCAGAGCGAAGGGCGTGGTGGCGGAACGTACTCCTCCCTGCGGGGCCGCAACAGCATCGCTGGAAGAGCGCATTCCTACCCTCACGCCCTCGCTGAGCCCAAACGCGCCTAGCAGCCGCAACAGCGTCGGTGCAGACTGCGTGCGGCGGCGCACCCCGGCCCCGCGAAGGCCCACCCTTCCAGGAGGCGGGCGCCAAAGGCGCCCTCAGTCCTTCTTGGGCACCGCCTTCGGTGCCTTGGACGCACCCTGGGACTTGAAGGGGGGCTTCGAAACCTTGGGCTGCTTGGGCTGATGAGGTGGATGCTTGGGGAGCGCGACGGCGCGCTCGGCGTCGAGACGCGCCCGAAATGCTTGCAGCTCCTTCACGTATTCGCCCTGCGCCGACAGCCAGCGAGGATCCACCAGGGGTGAGAACGGGGTCTGGGCCTCGCGCTCCGTGCGACGACTGGTCACGCGACACGGGGGAGGCTCCAGCCCCGTAAGGAACCAGGCGGCCTCGAGATAGCCGCGGTCCCCCGCCAGCTGGTCGATGAACATGCACTGACACGTCAGTAAAGTCTGGACTCTCTCGGGGTTGCCCTCTTCGCAGGCCCGCCACAGCTCGGCGCTGAGGAAGGCGAAATGCGTCAACAACTCGTGCGTCGTCGGCTGAGCCCCCAAGGGACTGTGCTCCCGAAAATACTGATGCATGGCCATGGGGGTCACGGCGCTGACTTCCACGCCCAGGACACGGGCCAAATTCTCCTTCATCAGTCCTCGCACATCGGGGCCGTGCTGTAGCAGCGCTTGCTGCCACTCGCGCCTCCGAGCAATGCCCCCCATCTGGGCCGATGCGGGCGCGGGGTCGCCCGAGCTCGTGGGCGGAATTTGAGCTGAGTCGCTCAGGGTCCCCAGAAGCGGATGGACGGTTGGGCGATGGCCCCGCCCCTGCTGCAATAGGAGGGACTGGTGCAGGCACTGTAGCATGAGGCTGAAGTCCGTCGGATTGGCCGCATGGGGCGGCTCTGACCCGTCGGCGCCGCCCGCCTCGGCAAAGCCGTCGGCCGCAGCGGGATGGGCTAGCCCAGGTGGCGGCGGGGGACCCATCGCTCCGAAACCGGACGAAGGGGCCCGAGGGACAGCAAGAGAGCGCGCCTTTTCCCACGCCGAGACCAGCGCGGAGGTCGGACCCTTGGGACGCGCGGAGACCCGCTGTGGGGCCACGGGCGCGTGAGACAGGACGGCCTCGATCCCCGCAGGATCCAGCCCGAGGCGCACCGCTTCGTCGCTGAAAAGCTGAGGCACCTCGGGCCGATCGCTCCGGGCAGCCGGCGCGGGGCCCAGCGGCTCGGGTCTGCCGACCATCGTGGAGGCCGCGTGGGCTGCAAGCAAGGCGCGCATTTCGGCAGCTACTTCGGCACGGGTCATAGGAGCCCCGTCGTCCAGAGACGCCGCAGGGGCACCAGGAGCGATCGGAGCGGGACCCGCGACCCGTGGCGGCGCGGCGGTGCCCGCGCGCTTCGCGGGCGGGCCGCGCGGCGCTCCAGCGTCCGCGGGAGATCGCGCACTTGGGGCCGTGCGGTCGGCTTCCCCGTCGGCCGCGAACCCCTCGGGCTCCTCCATCTCGTCGGCAGAGTGATAGGGAGTAGCCCGATCGGCCCCTGGGAGCGGCTCTTCTCCTGCAGTAGGCGGGGCGCCGTGCAAGCGTGCGTAGCCCTCGCGAAGCACCCGAACCCCCGAAGGATGTGGCCAATAGACGCGGCCCCGCACCTCGGCGAAGGGAACGATGACTGCGTCCTCCCCGACCTCTAGAGGGTAAAGCGACTCGAGCTCGAGCTCTGCAACCTCGATATCTACGACGAGGACGGATGCAGTAGTGGCGAGCGGCCGTGAAGCGGCCCCCTGGAGCTGGACGTCCACTAGCTGGAAAGGGCCTATCATTCCTGCAAAGCCATCCGCCTCGGCAGCCACGAGCTCCGCCGTAGAGCGAAAGGCGCCAGGCAGGGCCAGAAGGATGCCCCCTTCTCGAGACGCGAGGGGGATAGCTGCCCAGCTGGTGTCGCCGTCGTCTAGGCGCCATCGTGCGTAATCGCGAGCCGTGGGAGCCGCGAATGGGTAGAGCTCGGGCCATAGAGGCCCTCCGCCAACTGGTGGCAGCTCAGCCATCAATGGGCGCTGTCGTGGGAACTGCCGCCCGAATGCTGGGCGCCTGCCCGCTCGAGCGCTCGAGGCCGAGGCGGAACCCCGTAAGCCAGCGCTCGCGCCGCACGGCGGTCCTGCTCAGGGGAAGCAGGAACCGCACCGCGCGGCCAGGCGGAGGCCCTGAGCCTCCGCCACACGTACGGGCCCAGCAGCCCGAAGCAGCAGCCTGCGCAGGCGCTGCACGCGGCCGTCACCCAAAGGAGGGCGACGACCGTGCTGAGCAGCCAGGGAGAGACCCCGCCGCTCAGATCCACCGCCAGCCCGAGGCAGACGGTGGGGCAGGCGGAACCCGCCGAAGGGAGGGGGCAGTAAACCCCCTCACCCTCGGACGAGTCCGCCTGCTGGATGGACCAGGCAGGCGCAGGAGGCCCTTGGTCCTGAAGCACAGAGAGGGGGGCAGACACGAGCCGCTCGTAGAGCGCGGCCCGCAGCCCCCTGAAGAAGATCTCCCCAGCGCCCCCGAGAGCCGCTTGTGCGACCGCCTGCATAAGGCGTCCGCACGCGCGGCCGACGGGGGGGCACTTGGGCAGAGAAGCTGCGGAGACAGCAGGAGCTTGCTCACAGAGAATAGAAGAAGCATGATGATGATGATGATGATGATGATGATGATGATGATGATGAAGTTGTTGATGCTGAGGATGATGATGATGCGGGCTCTTGCTCCTGAGCGGGGTGTCCAGAGGCAACAAGAACGCCAATTGGGAAGTGGGAAAACAAAGGAAAACGCGGGAAAGGCAGTGGTATGGACACTCCAGATTTCGTAATAAAGGGAGGGGGGGTCTCATTTCGGGGGGGCCTGGGGGGGTCTGGGGACGATGTTTTGGCGGGTTCTCCCACGAGGGGGGGTCTGAAATGGCTTGTCTTGGAGGGTCCAGACCCCCTCCCTTTTATTACGAAATCTGGAGTACCGTTTCCTCCTCCTCACTTCGCCCCTCGCTCGCCGCCGCAGGGTTCTGCCGCCACGTCAGCTTGGCCGCCCGCGAGCACGGCGGCACGCGCGCCGCGGCCACGAGTGCCCCCCCCGTCTCCTCGGGGGCGAGGGCGGGTGAGCGTGGCGCCGACTACCCTGAGCTCGCGCTGGCTGAGCCAGGAAGACGAGGAGCAGGAGGACGAGGACAACCAGGACATGGGGAGGAGGAGAGGGGAGGCAAGGAAGGGGGCGCAATAGAAGCGTCGAGAGCTCTGGCGCGAGGTTATGGCTCGTCGCACCGCGCCACTGCGGGAAGAACACATGTACCTTCGAGCATCACAGTCGCCTTAGCGTGAGGCGGCAAGAACGAAGACGAGCACGACGACGAGGACGACGACAAGGACGACGAGCACGACGAGGACGTTGCCGACCACGACGACGACGACGACGACGACAAAGCCGACGACGACGACGACGACAGCGACGACGACGACGACGGCGACGACAGCGGCAACGACGACGACAACGACGAATTCGACGACGGCGACAAGGCCGACGA
>CAUYUJ010015869.1:192840-262840 GCA_963575745.1 Prorocentrum cordatum
TTTGGGGGTGGCAAGCTCAGGGGGCGGAAACGCCTGGCTTGAATCCGCGATGCATCGACGCGGCTCGGCGGATGGGCTCCCGCCGGCGCGGCAGCACGCTCCTGGGCGGCCCAAGGTGGGGCACACCCGGGCCCCGACCCGCACGGAACGGACGACCGGGGGGCGGTGTTTCCGCCCCTGGGCCCAGGGCCCCAGCGGCGAAGAATGGCGATTGGGGTCGGTCGGTGCACTCCTTTAGGAGGCCACATGCGCAACCTGCCTCACCTCCCCCCGTAGAAATCGTGGGGTGGCGGGGCAGGCTTCGCATGTGGCCTCCTACCCCTGTCGCTGCCCTTGATCAGGGGTCAAAACCCGACCCCTGGACATCTCGCGGGGAAGGTCCTGACCAGAACATCGAGGCCGATCCAGCCGTGGCCGCGAAGGTGCCATGGGACGACCAAGAGCGCCCCGCAAGCGAGCACCGAGCCTCGACTCTCGAGCCTCGGACTTCCTCCCCCCCCACGCTGGCGCCCCCCCTGCGCTCCTCCGCCTCCTGCCTCCTCCGCGCCATGCCTCCTCATCCTGCGCCCTCCTTCTCTCCTCATTCCCTCCTCCTCCACAAATCACGGCGGACCAACCTCGAGTGCCCGACCTCGGGCGCAACGCCCCAACGAGGGGTGCGGCGACCGAGCCAGGGCTGCCGCCCCGCTGGCACCCCACGCGGGGGGGGGCGCGGTGACGCGCGCTGTCCCCGACCAGGCCAGCCTGGGCGTTGAACCCCAAGTGCGGGCGGGCGAGGCGGAAACGGTCCGCCGCCGACCGAAGCAGCCCCGCACCCAGGAGCGGGCGGGTGGGGCAGAACGGCCGACGGGCCCGCGCCGCGGGCGCGCGCCCCGCGCGCGCGGCGCGAAACAATCAAATCAATACCTGCGAAGCAGACGGCGCCAGGGCGCGCCGCGACCCGCCCCGGCGCGATCCCCGCGGCGCGCCTGCGCGAGCCCCCGCGGCGCGCCCGCGCAAGCCAACACAGAAGCAACAACCCCCGAGCGCGGGCGGCGCGCCCTGCGGCCGGGCAGCATTCGTCGCGCGTCGCACGCGCCGCGGCGCCGCGGGGCCCGTCGGCCGACCTTCGATTTGCGCCCGCGACGCACCCTGCGGGCGTGCGCTCCCCATAAATCACGGCGGACCAACCACGAGTGCCCGACCTCGGGCGCAACGCCCCAACGAGGGGCGCGGCGACCGAGCCAGGGCTGCCGCCCCGCTGGCACCCCACGTGGGGGGGGCGCGGCGACGCGCGCTGTCCCCGACCAGGCCAGCCCGGGCGTTGAACCCAACGCTGCCGGCGCCCAGGCCCGCCATGGTCGGGGCGCGCCAGGCCTGCCGCGACCCAATGGAACCGCGGGCGCAGGTCGCAGCGCGCACCGAGTGTGCGAAGGGACAACTTCTCCGCAGGCACCGCGGCAGACTCTGGCCTGCGCCCCGCGCAGGGGCTAGGGCGCGAAGCGGCGGCCACCGCCTCTGCGGTCGCGTCGCCCTCGTGCTGGTGCATATCGAAATATTCGTTAAAAGCGCGGGAAATCCAATCGGCGCCGCGGAGAATTTCGCAAAGGCGGCCGTTGCACCTGCGCTTCGTCTCCGCGTGCCCACGGCCGAAAGCTCCGCTCGTAAAGGACGCCGCGCTTGGCGCCCCGGCGTGCGCAGCCGCCGCCTTCATCGCGCGCTGCACAGGCGCGGCGATTAAGACGATACCGTTGCTGTCGACTCGCCGCAGACGCGGGAACGCGGGCGAGCCGACACAAATGCAATCGAAAAAGGTACGCGCCGCGTGCACAATGCACGTCGCTGGCGAGCGTGCGCACCAGCACTTCCGCACCGCGACTGTCGGACCGTCGCCGTGCTTACGCCGTGAGAAATGCATCGTCGCCGAGTCGCCCGAAAAGAAGATAACGACTCTTGCCCTTGGCCTGCGCAGGTCCTGGTCAGAGATGGCAAAATCCTTAAACGCCAGCGGGTCGCCTCGCTCGACCAAGAGGGCCTCGGATGGCACTCGCAAGGCGAATCCCCAGGACACCAAGAAAAGCGCGCGCAGGGCACTGTCGGTGCGCGCGAAGTCGAGCATCGCCGGTAAATGTGACAGCAGCACGAAAGGCTTCGGCGGCCGCCTCATAGGGCGCCGCTTCCCGATGGCCTCACGGGCCCCCCTGGCCAGGGGATGAGTGAAGACAGACGCGCCCCGGCCCAGCAGCTGGCAAGCCTTCTTTAGCTGTGCCACGTAATTGCCGAAAGTGCGCGGGCTGCGAAACTCGAGCGCGAACGAACGCACTTCGTCGGCCGACGGCGGCAGCGCACTGCAGCCGCCCCCGTTGAGTCGGCGCCGCGCGAAAGCCATCCACGCCCGGACCGCAGCCCTCCAGGAACCGAAGGAGCGCGGCGCTGAACCAGCAACTGCCACCGCGCGCGCGCGGGCCAAATTTTCCTGGATGGCCGCCGGCGCCGGGGCCCCGCGATCGCCGCGCGCAATGGAACTGCGCGGGCCGCCCATTAGCGCGGGCGACAATTGCGCGGCTCGCACGGCACTGCATGCGCGCGCCAGCTCATGCCTCGCAGCGCTGTCGCCCGCAGCGCCCGGCGCGGGCGCGCCCGGGCCGCCGCTCGGGCGCTGCCCCGAAGCACCAGCAGCACTTGCACGCGCAGGCGCTGGTTGACCCGTCGCGCAGGACGGCGCTCGCGGCGGCGCGCGAGGCGGCTGCGGAAGCCCCGCCGCACCCGGCGGCGGCGGACCGGGGGGCGGCCGCGGCTTGCACGCCGCGATTTCCTGCAGCCGCTCCTGGGCGGCTGCAGGGACGTCTGCGAAACCGTTAACGCGGCCCCAGGCCGCGCCCCTCAGATCGGCGACGCGCTCGAAGCCGTTCGCGATAAGCAAAGTAGCGATACGGCGCGCGACGACCAAGTCACCTGCGCGCGCGGAAGCACGCGGGCCGGGGCGCGCGCCCGCGCGCGGGGCGCCTGGCGCGCCGGCCCTGACCAATTGCTGCGACAAGCCGTCGACGTCGCCCAAAAACGTAGACATGCCAACCGAGAGCGTCAGCGCGGACGCGAATGCGTGATGCTGCCCCCGCGCTCGCGCGCGCTGCGGCCGCGCCCGCCGTGGCGCGCGGCGACCGCCGGATGCGCGGCCGACGCCGGCCGCGTGGAGGACGTGTTGGGTGGGCATGGCCCGGGGCGTCGCGCCCCCCGCGCGTCGCCCTCCTCGCCGAGAGACCAGGCGAAGATGGGGCCGATGCCTTTTCGTCACAACCACAGCGCCTCCCAAGCCTCCGGCGCGCGGGAACGCGCGCCCAGCGCCGCGGGCACCTGGCGCGCCCCGAGAAACTGCAAGAGTTTGTACACCTCGCGTGACTTGGCAGAACACAGTGGCATTTTTTCAGAGAAAAGTATTTTTCCCAACGCCCTCTCTGGCTGCGTTGGTTCTACTCGTCCGCTTGCTGGTTCGATATCATAAGGAGGAGGAGGAGGCGATAGGAAGACAAGAGGAGGAGAAAGAGGGAGGAGCACTCGGCAGGAGGAGCAAGGCGAGGAGGAGGAAACTCCTCCTTATGTTATAGTCCTCCTCCCTCTTCCTCCGAACAGCCTCCACCTTCTTCGTAACCCCTGCTCGTTCTCCCTCCTCTTCTCCCTCCTCCATCCCCCATCACCCTCATCCTCCATCCTCCCTCATCCCTCGTCCTCCTCTTCGTTTTGTTTCAGTATCACTTCCTCGTCATCCTCTTCAACTGTTCTGCTCCTCTTTTCATCATTCCCTCTCCCTTTTGACGTTTAATTCGACGATGTGCGTACGGCGAGTTACCTCCGCCAGTCCCGGTTCGCGTTCTCCCAGATCCGCTCGCTGCGCCTTCTCTTCATCATCCTCATCCTCATCCTTATTATCCTCATCTTCCTCCTTATCTTCTTCTCCTCTTCGTCCTCCTCCCCCCCCGCCTCTCCCTTCCTCATCCTCCCCCTTCCTCTCCTCTTCCTCCTTCTCCTCCTCTTTCTTCTCTTCACCACCCTCCCTCCTCCTCCTCCTCAGGGCCTCCTCCTCCTCCTTCCCTCCTCCCCTCCTCCTCCTCCTCCTCCTCTCCCCCCCCCCCCCTCCTCCTCCCCCTCCTCCCCCCCCCCCCTCCCCCTCCTCCTCCTCCCCCCTCCTCCTCCTCATCCGCATCCTCCTCCTCCTCCTCCTCCTCCTCCTCCTCCTCCTCCTCCTCCTTCTCATCCTCCTCCCCTCTTCCTCCTCTATTCCTGGCAATGCGCTGCAAATGCCGTGCACCCTTGTTTTGGGTGCCATGGGCCCTTGTTTTGGGTGCGGACACGGGAAAAAGTTGCTGGGGGGCAAGGTCGTTGGGGGCCGAGTTTGTTTGATGTCCTGGGATCGACGTCAAACGGCCCGGGCCCTATCGGGCCCTTTTTCCGCGGGGTCGGCGCTCTGCCCCAGGAAAGACGGATGCGCCTTCCAAGAGAACAGGAGGATGATGAAGGAGGAGTGGGATGAGGAGGAGCTGATGTCCAGGCGCCCAGGGAGGTGCGCCCAGGCCGCCGCCGCCGCGCCCTGGCCCTCACTCACGGGGGGGCCGCCGCCGCCGACTCAGCCGCGGCCGGGCCCGTTCGTCATCGTCGTCGCGATCGCCCGGGCCCTCGAAGTCGGGATCGTCGCCGGCCTCGCTGGGATCTTCGCGAGGGTTCTCCTCCTCGGGGGGGGCCCCCGGAGTGAAGGGGAGGGGAGTAAGTTTGAAAGGAGGGGCAGGGGGAGGGGAGAGAGGGAGAGAGAGAGAGAGAGAGAGAGAGAGAGAGAGAGAGAGAGAGAGAGAGAGAGAGAGAGGAGAGAGAGAGAGAGAGAGAGAGAGAGAGAGAGAGAGAGAGAGAGAGAGAGAGAGAGAGAGAGAGAGAGAGAGAGAGAGAGAGAGAGAGAGAGAGAGAGAGAGAGAGAGAGAGAGAGAGAGAGAGAGAGAGAGAGAGAGAGAGATCGGACAAGTAGGCGGACCAGGGTCCGTCCGCGAGGCGCACTGCGGTGCGACAACTCGCCAAACACTATTTGCGGCGGTGCAGCCTTAAGATACGAGGGCGGGCAACAAAACCCCCTCCCCCGGCGCAATGCGACAGACGCTACAGACGGCGGACAGACGGTGAAGATCTCACGTGTCAGACCGCGTGAAGAAAGAGGCCCCAACAAGGAAGGCGACGTGCTGACACGTGGCTAGGCGGCTTGGCAGACCGCCAGTTGGGCGCTTGGCCGCAAAGCGGCGCGCAGGGACGGGGCACCCCCCGCCCCCACGCCCTGACACCGTGGACGCGGAGCCACGCGTACACACGGGCAGGCAGAAAGGAGGAAATTAGCGCGGGACACCAGGTGGAGCGCCGCGGAGCGATGACAGCATAGCTTGGATGGTGAGTGGCGGCGTAGCACCATCGGGCGAGGGCGTAAGCAGCTCGGCGAAGGCACGCCCGGCGCGGTGGAGGCGCTGGAGCAGAGGGCCTTGACGGGCTTGAGCAGCGGCAAGGTCAGCGGCGAGAGCAGCACACCTCTGCTGAAGAGCGGCCATAGCCTGGGACAGCTCAGTTTCGCGGTCGGTGAGGGGCGGCTGCTCAGTGCCAGCGGCCGCGGGCCTCGTGGGAGGGACGAGGTCATCAGTGCGCCTGGCCAGGTGGTGGACTAGCGCAGTACGGCACTCCGTGTGCTGACGGCCGTCACCCTTGATAGGCGACTGGAGGGTAACACGCGGCCCCAGGGCTGGAGCCGCTAGGGCCACGCCCCGTGAGGTCGGAAGAGCCGCATCCTCACGCCCAGCAGCAATGGAAGCGTGGACGGGGTGCGACGGCCTGACTGGCTCGGTGCCCTGCGGGGGGGCTGGAGCCGCCCCCGCGGGCTGGCGCTGGTGGGGGGACGGAGTGGGTGGCACGGTAGGACCAAGCATGATGCCGTGCGAGGGCTCGGAGGTCGGCCGCGTAGTCGGGTGGCGTCTCGATAGGGCGGCATCGTCGTCAGCGTGGGGTGTCGGCGGAGCGTCGTCTATGCTGCCACTCAGTCCGAGGGGATCAACCAGGTCATCGTCGGCGTCTTGACGGTGAGCGACATCATCATGTGGGTGCGATGTCGCTCTCGGTGGCGGAGTCGCGGTAGGCGTCGAGAAGTTGCCCGACGGGGCAGGGTTGGCGTTGGCTGGGCCGTCGTCCAAGAAGTCCAATCCCCCACCGAAGCCGAACGGGTCGTCCTCCTGTTCATCGAGCATCGCCCGTTGGGCCTCGGCCCAGAGTTCATCCGGGTCTTGCGGGATGAATGGTGCAGCCGCGGGTGGTGCTTGGTCCGACAGCAGGGGGTTTGGTTCCATTTTGCTGAGTTCCGCAGCTGTAAACCCAGCCCTGCGGTGTGGGAGCGGGAGAGTGCGGTGTCTGCGCTCGTAGATAGCGACAGCGACCCCATGGAGCACGGTCGCTTGGCGATGTCGTGTTTTGGCAGCTTCGACAATGTCGTCTGGAAGGTTGTGAGTGCGTGCTGCCATTGTGGCAAGGGCGTCGACCTGACGGTTGAACTCCTCCGCAATGGGCCCGATGAGCCCAAGGTCGATGCCCATGTCTCCCAGGTGGCTGGCGATTTTTTCGACGCGAAACATGTTGGGCTTGGCCATAACACATCGGTGGATCTTTTCCCAGAGCTCCGCGTGCGTGCCCTGCGGCGCTGGATGTCCGTCGATGATGCTTTGGAACCCATCGACCACCGCCTGGTTGTCCACGAAAACGTGCACGGGCCGTTCGGCACATGCCGTAAGGTGGACAATGGCGAGGGTCTCCGCAACCTGGGCGTTCTGCGTTAGGCCGTGAACGCGTGCACTGTAGTTCATGCGGTGGTCGATGCCGTAGTAGACGCCGTAGCCCGCTCGTGCTAGCAATGGGATGGCTTGGTTGGTGCATGCACCGTCCGTGGCAGCGTAGACCCATGTCCAACCAGTGTCGTGGTCAAGGTAGGTGGTGTAGGTGTCCTGGGCTGAAGCCGCAGGATCTCCCTCAGGGGGGGGCCGCGGTATGGGCTGTGGCAGCGGGTCCCTCGCGAGGTCGGCCTGCAGGTCGAGGAGGGCTGGGTCTTCGTCGAAGAGCCCGCAGTGTCTTGTGTGCGGTGGAAGACGGGCCCACTGGTCGTCACTGATGAGGGTGGTGAGAGGGAGTCTTTCTCGGGCCCAGCACTTGCAGTCACGGACAGTGTGCTCCTGAGTTTCCTCTTCCTCGTCGCAGTACCGGCAGATGGGGCTGGGGTCAGCCGACGTGTTTGATCGGGATCGTCGCTGTTGGGTGTGGTCCCCGCGAAGAGGTCGAGGCCCTGTCTGACAGAGGCAAGGTAGCCAAGGTCGTGTCGCCGTGGCTTGATCCTCCGCAGAAAAGCCCTGCGTTGTGAGGCCCGCAGCATGTGTAGGAAGGCGTTTTGGGGTAAATTCAGCCAGCTAATCTGGCAGCCCCAGTCGTCGTACATGATGCCAAATGTGGGCCAGGTCCATCGGAGCTGCTGGAGCGACTGGACGAGTCGTCCGACGGGTCCTCCACCAAACAGGGTCTGGACGTGGTGTTGGAGGTCTCTGGCGAGCCCGCAGAGTGTAACGTCGCGGTTAACCTGTCGCCGCAGGCACAGGAATGCTTCACGCTGCGTGATGGCGTCGATCTCCAGGGCGTGTCCTGGGACGCACACGGCCATGAGAGTCCAGAACTCGACCCACTTGTTCCCCTTGGGGCGGATAGCCGCCTTGAGGGCGTGGTTGTAGGCAGTTTTGGCTGGGCCTGATGGTGCTTGAATGTCGGTGCCCGTGGTGCAGACGCTGGCAGCAAGGGAACGGGCGTGCCGCGCCTTGATAAGCATCGGCGATGGGAGCTTGCCAATGCGCGGCAGGCGGTAGTCGCCCTCCGTACACGGGCGTCTGCGGTGGCCGTGAGGTTAAGCGCGGCTGGAGCCGGCGCTGCCTCTGCGTTGATGTAACTCCCGACGAGCTTGAAGGAATCGACCACACGTAGGGGGCGCTCCGCCAGTGTGAGCTGGGTAACGGCGGCGTGAAGCTCGTCGGTGAGCGCCCACCCTGCCACTTTACCAGGGTGAATGCGTTGACCTGAGAATCGATCAAACTTGGCGGTTTCGTCAGAGATTTCTGCAGCTCAGACGCGGTGTGGGTAGTGGAGTTGCTGTCGTCAACAAAGGTAGTGCTGAGTGATCGAGGAACGTATCGATGCTGCCTCTTTGTCCACACGCACATGAGCAGCTTGATGTCGTCCAGGGACCACGAGCTTCCCTGGAGGTGACCGTTAGTCCTGGCCAAGTCCTTAGAGTACGCTCCGTTCATGCGGATGTAGCGTTTGTGGTGACTGTAGAAATTTCGGCGGACAGTAACGATGTCTTGAGGGCACCCCGCGTGCAGCGCAAGGTTAAGGCAGATGTCCGTGATGAGGTAGTCGAAGCACTTCTGTCGGTCAAGGGCAGCTCCAGCTAAGGGGAGGAGTAAAGCCCTGGCGTGCTCGATGCGCAGGGCGAGAGAGGTGCTGACATCCCCAATGGTGGCTTTGGGAACAGCGCCGAAACTCGTGGCGTGGGTCCATCCTTTCCGCCAGTCCGTGAGGCTACGGTAGGCTGGCGCTTCCCACGCGTACATCCAAACGGAAAGAACCGGGAGAAGTCGTTGGTCCGTCGGGAGTTCCCCTCGGCCTTTTCGGAGGCACGGGTTTGGCACGTGCAGGAGGGGCTCTGGGATGGTGCCAGTGCGTTGCATAGCACGTAAGACGCTGGCGAAGAGGCGAAGGATGTCGTCGGGTAACTCCTTAACCTCCTTAGTAGTCCAGCCGTCGAGTCCCCCCGCGCGGCGCGGTGAACGGGTGCGAATGAAGTGGATGAGTTGGTCGTCGGTGAGGTGGAAAGGGGCAGCTGGTGTTGGCGTAGGCAGCTCTTGTCGGTACTCGTCATAGAAGTCTGCCCACGTCGGCATAGCTTCGGCATCATGGCCTGCACGAGCGCGATACCTGCCCAAGATGGGCTCCCAGGTGTCGACCATGAGCTTAAGCATGTCCTTGGTATTGGCAACAATGGCGTTGGCGGGGAGGGCGTCGGGAACCTGGGCAGGTGGTGGGTCACAAGTGTGGCCTTCGTCGTTGTCCGTGTCAAGCGAGCTACCGTCGCTGGGGCTGAAGCCGCCAGCGTCGGTGTCGGCATCGCTATCGTCCGTGCAAGCTTGGTCAGGGTTGAAGGCGGTGGTGTCGCAGTGGAGCTGTGTATCGTCGGGAGTGGTAGGCGTGCGAAGATACGCCGTGGGCGAGCAGTCGGCAGCCCGTGCGTATATGGCCGCCTTTCGCCCGCTTGGCTCGCGGACACCCTCAGCCCAAATCTTGATGCGTTCAGCTTTGACTCGGTTTGCACGTCGCGCCAGCCCTGAGTCAAGGTTTTGGATCAGACGGTCCAGGTGCTCTCCGTGTGGTGCTGGCACGTCAGGGGTCCAGGCCTCGGGAAAGGCCAGGAGGACCGTGGGGCGCAGCTTGTGGCAGAGAAGGCGGGCCGCGGTCCACGTGCAGTCGATGCGCTGCGCCAGGTACGGCGGGATGGCACGGCAGTCGATATGATGGTGCTGTCCGATGAAGCGAAGCTCACAAAGTTGCCGATGAAGCTTGCGAAGGCGGTTCATGTGAATCGTGGAAGCTCCGTAGGTTGGGGAGGCGCGGGGGACAGCGGGTCGCTCCTCGAACGTGGGTGTGAGCCCGTGCATGGTAGGGGGCTTCTTTTTTGGATGGTCTGGCGGTGGAGGTGGCAGGTCGCGCAGCCGGGTGAGATGGTACTCATGGCTGGCCTCGTTTGCCAGGGCGAACATGCGTTCCACATCGCCGCGTGTGTCGGCCTGCTCCATGCGGTCATGGTATCGCCCTGCGATGAGGGTCCCTAATGCCTGAAGTTCGTGGTCCTCATGAGCTCCATCGTTAGGGGGGTAAGGCGTGGGGGCAAGAAGGCGTCGGGCCGCATGGTCGAGGCGGCTAAGGTCGAGCGTGACCTGCAGGCCAACATGGGACTTCGCTGGCAAGTCACGCAGACAGCAGAAGTCGGTGACAAGGGATCGCGCCGCTTGGTTGGCGATGATGTAATCGATGCGCGAAGTGCGGGGGCACTTGGTGGCGCGGTCCCAGTCAGGGATATTGCCATATGTGTGCATGGTGTGGTCTGGTGTGCCTTCAGCGACGTTAAACCATCCGTGCTGCATCATGTGCAGCAGGTGTGGATTGTCGTCGATGTTCGCGTTGGCGTCCATGCAAATGAAATACGGGGCTGAGCCGACCCTCGCGGCGGCGCAGTCAGCTAGCCGAAACAAATCGGTGCTGTCTCCTCCAGCGACCCCGTAGAGGCTCGCTATATAGATCCCAGCGGGCCCGTGGTTGTTTCGTCGCCGCCTGCGGCGGTGCTGGGTGCAGAGCGGGAGGAAGGCCTCGTGCCATCTTTTCTTGGCCTTGAGGGTGGCGATACAGGACGCAGTGTCGTCGACGGTGGAGTCGGCGATAGCGTCCTTAGAGAGGATGGCGACCCCTCCCGAGGCGCCTGTGTTGCCCTCGACCGCGTGGTCTGTGCCGCCGTGAGCAGCTTTGCGCTGGGCTCGCGCCAGATCCAGGTCAGGCCCCAGACTGGCATGATATCCCCCGTGGTGTGGATTGGCGGCGTTGGTAGCGATGGCTTGTCTGGTAGGCTTGGCACGTCGGGTCTCCTGCAGTGCTATGACAGCGGCGTTGTGGTCGACACCTAGAGCGGTGATGGTTGGCCAGTTCGCTGGGAGACTCGTGATGTTGAGGCTGACGAGGTGGATGGAGCGACCTGGCCCGTCTCCGTCGGTGGAGCTGGGGTTGGCACGCCCCGCGCGGTGGAGGGCAGCCTGGCCCTCACCCAGGTAGAAGGCTTGGCCACAGTAGGAGCTCATGGCGTCCCTGCAGATTGGCTTGAACGGGGCTGAAGCCGCCGTCAGGCCAGAAGTATAGGCGAGGCATGGTCGACACTGCGCCAGGGGGGGTTCATAAACATCGGCAAAACTGCCTCGAAAAATCCTCCTCACTCCTGTACCGTGGGGGACGAGGGGAGGAGAGGTGAGACGGCAGCAGAGGGAGAGGGAGGCGACTCCTCGATCCGCCCTGCCGAACACAAGAGCAAAAGCAAACCAGCGGCGGCAGCTCGGCGCGGCAGCGGCGCAACGCGCGCGCATATACTGCGCACGCGACACCGCTGGTCCGTCCTGCGGCGGCGCGCCCGCCCCGTCAGTACCGTGATGAGCAGCATCGGGTGGAACAGCTCGAGCAGCGCGGTCGGTGGCCTGGCGCTGAGCCTCGTCCACGCCCGCTGCCGCGAGGCACGCGTTGCGGACAGGGCTGACTCCACGCGGGGCCGCCGCTGCCGCGGCAGCGGCTGAGGTGGCGGGGGCCCGCCACGACTCTGTGGAGAGAGCGGTGAGCCGCCGCCGAAGCCCGCCGCGAGGTCCTTGACGCGGTACTTGTTCTTGAAGGGGTCGAAGGTCGGCGCCTCGTCGATGGGGACAACAACGCGGGTGGGCGGCGGCAGCTCCTGGTCCGTGGACGGCGTCGGCTCGAGGTCGACCTGGCCAGGTTCGATGGCGCTGGCACCGAAGCGTGGCACCACCTCGGGGGCTTGGCCATCAGCCTGAGTCTCGCGGGGCGGCGAGCTCGTGGAGCTCCCAGGGGCCTTGCGCGAGCTGTGGCGGCTGCAGGACCGGCTGCGCGGGACGCGCCCGCCCGTGTGGCGGTCGCGTGGCGAGGTCGCCTGGGCGTTAGCACGCGCAGAGTCCGCCCTGCTCGGGGAGCGGATCGGCGCTGCGCAGGGCGTTGGGCTGGGCTGGCGGGAGCCGCCTGTGCCGCCCGCCGCCGAGGCTGCAGCCTGGTCAGGGTCGACAGCGTCAGGGCGGGGGCTGACGTGATGGGCACTTCCCTCGCTGTGCCGCGGGGAGGCGCTGTGGTGCGCCTGGGTGTACGTGAGGACGAGCGGGACGAGCGGCTGCCTCTCGCGCTCAGGTGGGGCAGGTTTTGCCTGGGCAGGGCGCAGCGCTGCGGCCACGTTTGGCGGGGGCGTGTGTTGGCGCGGTTGCCAGGCACGCACGTTCGCATCGCGCCATCCTTCAGGGCGCCCTGTCCTGCCACGGCTTGGTGCAGCCCCCTGGGCTGAAGCCGCAGGGGTTACCACTGCGGGCTGGTTGCTGGCGGCGCTGTCATGGCGGCCTGGGTAATGGCCCCAGGCACGCGTGGACCCTGGCACGGGCGAGGTGGCCCGTGGGGGAGCCTGCGCGAGTGCACGCGGGTAGCCGATGACCGCTGGGTGCACCCTGGCGCGGGGGGCATGGCCGTAGCTGGAGGCGGCTGCTCCAGCCGCCGCGGGCCTGGCGCCAATGGGGCCACGGTGATAGGCGGCACCCCCGCCGTACACCGTGCTGTCGCCTGTCGGGACGCGCGCGGGGGAGCGGTTGCGTGGCGTGCTCGGCTGACCTGCGTCGCGTTGGTCGCGCTGCTGAATGCGCTGCTGGTGCTGTTGGTAGCGCTGCTGGTCGGCTCTCGAGAGCGGGCGGGTGTCGGGGAGGATGGTGGGCACGTCGGGCCGCCGCCAGCCCTGATAGACGTGCTCGAAGGCGTGGTCTGGGTAGGTCGCCCCGACGGGTGAGTATCGCCGCACATGCTCCATGTAGTCAATGTTCTGCGGCTCGGGGAGCACCGTGATGTTTACAGCTCGCTGGTGCGCTGGTCCATAGAGACAGAAACTACCACGGTTGCTGCGGTCGTGGTTCAGCTCGGCTTCGGTCGTGGCACGGCTCACCATGGCGTCGCAGAGGCGCATGTCATAGTCGAGAGCTTGAGGCCCAGGGCCGCCCTCGGCATCCCAGTACAGTACCACATCTCGCCAACGGGTGCGGGTAGTGTGGATGCGCTCGGCGATAGACTCGCAGACGGTCCTGACTGTGACACGATCCCTATGCATGTTGGTGATGGCTAGGGAATAAGGTCGGCGGACCGTTTTGTTGAAGGTGAAGTCCTCCTTGAGGGCCTGGTGGGGGCCGAAGAGCACGTAGCCTTCCCTCCACAGCGGTTGGTCAGGGGACGGGTCTTCAGGCATCCCCGTTCCTGTGAACCCAGGTGGCCGCCTCGTGCCGTCGGGCAATCCCTGCCTGGGGACGCGACGCGGCCTCGGTGGAAGATACCATTGACCCTGGTAACCTGCTTGGCCTGGTCGTGGAGGCTCCCCCCCGGGGCCTGAAGGCGCTCGGGGGGGTTCCTTGAGGTCGTGCTGGGCTGGCGCGTTGCCATATTGGCGGGCAAGGATGTGCGGAGGCATCCCTGTGGCACGGACGTCGAACAGGCTGTGCGGACTAGGCGGATGGGGGCACCTGCTGGAGAGGCAGCATGTGTCGGAGTCCCTGTTGTCGGTGCTGTATGCACACGTCCAGCTGTTGCAAGAGTAGTCCGTGGACCAGTCCATAAGTGCACGTAGTCCGCTGAGGGAGCAGTCTGGGCACGTTGGTTGGCCCGAGGTGCCGAGCTGCGTGTTGCGGCGGGCCGCACAGTACTGACAGCATTGGAATCGGCACTGTAGGCATGACCAGCGTCCTGGTAGGGGCGGGAGCGCTTGCTCGTTTGTGCCTGGGTCGTCTGGGTGGGGTCGGGGTCGATCCCACAAGGGCCAGACGTCGGCGAACCAGGACTGGCCTGTAGTGCGGACCACCTCGGCGGGGAGGCGAGCGTCGTCAGCATGGCGCTCGATCCACTGGGGCCCCATGTCCGCTGGGATCATGACCGTGCGCCAAGTGTCGTCCGCCTTGACGTGGACTTGGGTCGGTGCCCAGAGCTTGGTAGTGGTATCGCCATGGTCGTGGTGGAGGATGACCCAGCCGTCGCGACCCGCCACCGCAGGGTCGATAACGCGATGGCCCATGACGGTCGTCCCCCACGGTAAGTAGGCGCCGTCGTGGTGATCGCCAGGGTCAAGCCAGACCTCAATGCCAGGGGCATTGACACGGGCCCGCACATCGCGGACGTGGAAGGCGAGGACGTGGTAGGCGGTCGGCTCCTCTTCCGTCTCGATGTGCTCCCACGTCTCGATGTCGCTGTTGTCCGAGGTGGAGTTTCCGCCGCTCTGCCGTGACGAACGGGAGGCGGATCGCCGTGGGCGGGCATGGCCTCGGGCGAGGGCGGCGGCCGCGCTGATGAGGGACGGCGTACGGCGGTCGTCGGCTCCTGATGTCGTCGATGAGCGGTCTGGACTGTGTGCCAGGGCGGCACCTGACTGGTAGGTGCGCGGTGGGCCAAACGCGGCCCCAAGGCTGGAGCCGCTGGGGCGCGACTCACGTGCGTCGGACTGCCCCCGCACGGGGACGGCTTGCAAGCCAGTGTACACCAGGTCGATCAGTGGCTGCGGGTCCAGCTGGAGCTTGCGAAGCGAGACGCGTGGACGGGGCTGGTTGGGGTCGGCCCTGGTGGCGGCTTCAGTGTCGTAGTGCTGTTTGGCCCATGCTCGCGCTGCCTCTGGCGAGTATAGTGCCTGCGGCGGTGGCCACGCTGCCGCGATGTCCAGCCTGCGCCGGGTGCTAGCTTCCTGGTCGTGGGCTTCAGCCGCCTCACGGAGATCTGGATGATCGTAGCCAGCGATGTGGAGGGCGTGCGCACAGTCGCCCATGCCATAGGCTTGTGGTAGGGCACGGCACCTGGAGGCAGCTTCCGTGGGGGCACACCAGTCCATGCGGATGAGGAGGCCCAGGACCCGAGGGTAGATGAGGCGCGCTCCGTGGGCCTCCCCTTTCACGAAGTTGTGCCAGTTCTCACCGCGCGGCGGTTGGGTGGCCTCGCACATCCAGAGCGCGATGGGTCCCCACGCGAGGGTGTCGTCTTCGAGGCTGTAGGGCGGGTGGGGCGGCACTGCGTACCACGCGGCCAGCGACGGGTGCACACTCACGTACGTGCGGCCAACGTTTGTGGCAGTTCGACCCTTCGCTTCACGGCGGGGGCCTGGCAGGAGGTGCCCTCCGTTGAAAGCGAGACGGGCCGCAAGGTCGCCGCGGGTCCCGTGCCAGAAGACGGTGGGCGTGTCGGTGGTGGGTTGGCGGAGGTCCCACGTGAGGTAGGGGAAGATCGTCTCGCCTGAGTTCCCGCCCGAGTCTTCCAGCACCCAAGTGAGGCGGTTCGGGGGCCTCTGCATGATGTCAGTCCACGGCACCAGCGCTTGGAGCGTTGGATCATGGGTGAATCGAGGATGGTCGTGGAGTCGCAGAGCGTCTTTGATGTCCTCTGTAGACACGCCACTGTTACCAAGCGCAAAGCCGTTTTGGTACAGGGCGGTGTGGATGCTCGTCGGCGGCACGGGGACCGCTGGGTCGCGCTGGATGGTGTTGCGTAAGTTTCGCGTCGGTGGCCTGCGGGCTGGGTGGGGCATACCAGGGCCTGGAGGCGCCTGGGGCCTGGCGGGTGATGCGTAGCGCGCTCGCCGTCGTGGTGGTTGGGTGTCCATGTCGGAAGAGGAGCCACGAGCATCTGCATGTCGGAAGATGGACCACGGGCTGTCGAGGGTGCGCTCACGTGTTTCCCTTGCCTCGGCGTCGCTGGCCTGGGTTGTGGCGTCTTCGTGAATCGGTGGGTTACCATAAGCAGCGCCGCTTATGGGGCCGTCTCGCGGGGACGGGCTGGTCGATCGTGGTGTGACAGACGAGGCTCGCGATACCGCGGCAGTGACTTCGACAATGGCGGCGGTGGTGGCGGTGGTGACATCGGCGACTGCGGCGGCAACTGCAGCAGCGTAGTGTTCCTGTAGCAGCGGATGTCGAAGTGAGTGCACGTGCTGGCTCTCGGGTTCGTCGGGAAGCGTGCGCGGCATTGTGTATGTGGCCTCATCACGCGGCCTCCTGCTCGGTTGGCAACAGCGGAGGCACCACTGGGCCGTGGATGAGTCCAGGGCGCGCGCACAGATGCGGGCTCCTACGTGTCCGACGGCTCCTTGAGCGAGGAGTTTGGCGCCGACCAGAAGAAGACCGCACACCACTCCGCCAGTGGCAATAGCTCCGAGTTTGCCACTGGCCCATTTCAGGACACCCCCGAGGCCAAACCCGACTGCGCTGGCTCCGCCCGAGACGATATCTCTGAGTTTGGCGCTGGTCCACTTGAGAATACCCCACAAGGCGGGCGTGACGTTGTATGCCGTTGTGCGTCGGGGTGTAATGGACACAGATGGGCCTGGTGCCGCCGCTTCACGTCGTCGTCGCTGCCGGTAGCTGGGGTCTCGGCTCGGTGTCGGCAAGTACCCGTCGATCTGGTCCTTGCACGGCATGGCTATCACGATGGCATACGTGGCCACGAAGAGGCAAATGAGACAGCCGCAGTGTCGTGAGGCCGCTGCGCTGTGCGGGGCCTCGTAGGAGCCGCTGGCGTCTGGGCTCGCGTCGTCGATGGGGTCGTTGTCGATGTCAGCCTGCCAGTGGTCAACGGCGCTGGGATTGGAGTCAGTCGCGTTAGCACGGCAGACAAGGGTGCGGGGCGTGGTTCTGCCACCTGCGGTCTGAAGACGTCCAGGTCCAGCCAATGCTGCAGCGGGGCTGAAGCCGCCACTGCGCGGGCTGGTTAGAGCTGGCGATGCAGTGGGATGGCTTGTCTCGTCGGCGGCAGTGGCGCCTTCAGCGTCGTTGAACTGTGCGCTGGGGTCGGCCTGGGCAGAGTTGTTAGGCGGACTGCTGTGCGACGGGGGGCGCCCTATGTAGGGTTCGCTATCACGGTCACGCTGGGCCGTGTCACCTGGCGGTGCCGTGCCGTTGCGATCCTGGGTTTCCATATCGTCCTGGCTATCGTCCGACGCGTGGAACGAGTCCAGGGATATGTTGCTGATATCACTGGCCGCGATGTGCTGGAGCAGAAGCGGTTCGGCGTCGGCCGCGGGCTGGTCGCACGTGGCGTGCTGGGCGAGGGGGCCAGCTGGCGGTGGTAGGTTTAGCGGTTCCATCGGTGCCGCGGCGAGCTCCGCCTCGACAAGCGGCTGCATGTCTGGCGGGTGGTGCAGGATCGCATCCGCGAGGTACGCCAGGGCGTCTTGGTCGGGTGGAGGGAGGCCTCTTGGCAGCAAGGCGTGGGCCCGTGAGAGGTATGGCGGCAATGGTGCCGTGAAAGCCTCAGGGCCGACGAGCTGAGCACGAGCGCCCTGGTATTCCAGGAGGAGGCCAAAGTAGCGGGTGGGGTACTCGCGGCTGCCCTGGACACGAGTGAGGTTGCGGTTGGTGCGCTGTCTGTCAGAGCCTGCTCTGTGCCAGATGTCCTCGCACATGTCGATCGCGGTGCGCTGGCGCAGGGCGTCGTTTTTCTCCTCGGAGTCCTCCTGGAAAAAGTGGTCGTACTGTGGCAGATGGAGCGTCGCCAGGATGTACGGGACGCAGTCCTCGAGCCATGCCCAGAACACGTCCTGGTGGTCCTCACCTGGTGCCCACGCCGCGGCGCACGGTATGAGCCGTGCTCGGATCATCATCAGGTGCCAGAAAGCGGGGTCCTCCTCGGGTTCGCCCCTGGCGCACAGAGGGGCAGTGAAACCCGTGGGGCTAAAGCGGGGCACGACAGCGGGGCTGAAGCCGCCACTGCGTGCCTGGGCATTGTCGGCGGTCCCGTCGAGGATGTGCTGCACGACGGTCGAGGCCACGCTGAGGGTGGATTGCGATGCATGTGTCGTAGTTGACGAGGGCGTGCTCGTAGGAGGCATGCTGGTACTCGCCGTAGCCGTCGTAGTGGCCGTCGGAGTCCCAGGGGGGCAGCGCGTGGGGCAGGGCCCCTGGTGCTGCTCAAGCCAGGCGTTCGCGATGGCGCCCAGCGGTCCGTTGCCGCACGGACCCGCGGCGACGGTGCTGTTCACGATCGGGTCCAAAATGGTGCAGTGATCGTACTTGTAGATGCTGTCATCGAAAAGGTAGAAGAGCGTCCCACGTTCAGCGTGTCGCAGGGAAGCCTCTCCTCCATGCTGGGGCGCACCGCCTGAAGACGGGCGTGCTCCAGCAAGCGAGGGGAGGGCCAGGCTGCAGGCAAGGCGCCACATGATGGCGAGGCCTGGCGGGCGGCGCGAGCGATGAGCCGAAAGCTGCATGTCCGCACACGTCCTCAAATACCCCTGAGTGCTCATGTACATTGCAACAATCACGCCCCCTGCAAGACTACGGGTGTCCCTACACCAGATAGCTTGCGCGTGCTGCTGCCAAAACAGACATGAGGTGACAAGAAAGAGATACGACGCGAAGAGGGAAGAGATGCCTCTGAAGGCGCTTCCTCGGAGGGCTGAGGCGGGCTCTCTGAGGCACCTTCAATAGGGTTCCTGGGTGGCCCGACCCTTGTCCTTGCCTTTGTCAGCCCCTGGGGGCCCCGTCCCTGGGGTGACCTGGCCTGGCTGGTCGATCCATCCGCAGGCAGCCACGGGTTCGGCGGCCGCTGCAGCTTCCTCCTTCTTAGTTTCCAGAGTGGCCACTTGTGGCAGGTGGATGGTGCCTCCCGTGAGGTGCCCGAGGAGGGTCTGGATGTCGCCGCGCAGTGCAGCGGCGTCGGCGGTTGCCATCTGTTGCTGGGTGACGACGGTGGCAAGCCCCCGTTCCAACCCTGAGACGTGCTCCGTGAGTGTGGCCTGGGAGGAGAGAACGCCCGCAAGCTGTACCTGCATGTTATCCACCGTGTTGGCTAGCAGCTCGTGCTGCTGTTCCATGTGATGGATGCGGGTCGTGGCAGCATCTGGCGGTTTAGAGGCCGATGCGAAGCGCTCGCCGAAGGTGTTGAGATCGTGGGAGGCCACGCTGTATTCATCACCTGATGAGAGGATCTCGACGTCGTCGGCGTCGCCTGGTACTTCGGCGGCTGTGGCAGCGTCGCCTTCGTTGTGGCCCCCACCTTCTGCCGCCACCGTGCCAAGCCGAGAGTCATGGCCACCTGATCCTGGGGCGGCCATCGGTTCAGCTGCTCCGTCCGCGCCGTGCGGGGGTGCAGAGGAGCTGCGGCCTGGGGCGCAGGGTGACCTTGCATGCGGCGTGGCGTCACGTTTCCCGCTGGAGGATCGGTGGCGCTTGGCTGAAGGCTCCTTTGGGGATCAGGAGCGGTGCGACGCCCTTGCCTTTGGGCGTGGCAGTCATGAGGTCGTGGAGGTAGGGGCTCTGGGCCGCTTTGGTGAGGAGTGCGCCGGCGGCGGGGCTAAAGCCGCCACCACGGGCTGGCGGCGTCACAGGCTCTGTGATGGTGGTAGGCGTGACGATGGTAACGTTGTCCCGCTTCGGCACCACCTCAGCCAGCGGGGCCTCGGTGATGCTCCACGGGATGGGGCACCCCGCGACCTGTGCCGTATAGGTGAGTGGGGGCCGATGGGCGCGCACTAAGGCAAGCTGGGCCGCAGTGGCTGGGTCCCAGGCGGTGTGGTAGACCTCGCAGTCCCATTTAACGGACGGGCCCGTGAGGGTCTTGGCGAGCTGGGTCAGCGTGGCGTGGCGTGCCGCAATGCCAGTGATGCGGTAGCGCGTCTTGGCGAGGGTAGGCTCGCAGCCACGGATGCTGACGGCAGCAGCCTTGGCGGCGTCTGACCCCCGTGGAACACGGATCCCCAGTAGGCCTGACTTGCCGTGCCTGACGACTCCCAGGGCCTTGAACTCCACCGACTTCTGGAACGCGTCTGCCATCGTGATGGGCTGGTCCTCAGGGAACCACACGGTCTGATACTTGTCGGCGGTGGGCTCGTCTGCACCTACGTTGCTGAGGTCGTAGGTGGCACCGAGTTGCCCTGATCCCGCCAGGACCTTGTCGACCGCTTGGAGACTGACGCCAAAGGTGGCAGCCAGGGACCTCTTTCCGACGCCCGATCCAAACCTGCCTAGGCTTTTGCAGGGTTCGAGGATGGTGACGGCTTTAAAGTTGCCGTGGAAGGGGGCCTCGAAGGTGTCCTGAAGCTGACTATCGAGCTCCTGGCGGCGAGCGTCTTTCTTGGACCCCCTGTGCTTTTGGTTTTGGCGCGCCTTGTCCTGTGGAGCGGAGTCCCCTCGAAAAGGGCCCTTGGCGCGTGGACCACCGTTCACGGGGGCGCCTCCCGAGAACTGGTCGTCGAAGGCCTGATGCATGGAGGGGACTGCGGCAATGGCCTCGGTTTCATGTATGGTCGCCCGAATCCAGCATACGTGGTCGGCAGGGTCGATGGTGGCGACGGCTACTTTTTCCGTGCAGGCGACCTCCTTGGTGCCCAGCTGGTACACGGTCACGGGGACGTGCGTGTGAACCACTTTGGGCGCCTTGGGGTGACGCTTCAGGACGGGGACGGCGAGCTCGGTACCGACGTAGTTGTCGTTTTTTGGGCCCATGACAGCAATCGCGAGCTGACCCGTGGCTCGCTTGCCCTGCTCGAGGTGGTGTTGCAGCAGCCGTTCACCGCTCTCGTAGTCGTGGAGGCTGATACTGGGCTTGTACGTCTTGCCGTCGTCAGGTGATGTGGGTTCGGCGAGGACAGGGACCTTCCAAAAGGCCGGGTCCAAGGCGATGAATTGGGTGTCCGCAGCCTGAAGACGTGCGGAACCCGCTGGTGGGTGTGATGTGTCACCGCCAATGCGCTTAGGCTTGCTGCGCTGGTGATGATCAAGCGTGTAGCTGATCTGGTTGGCGGCGCACATGCGGATCAGGGCGCTGCCAAGCTTCTTCGTGTTGGACTTGTGCATGTCGTACGTTGCCTGGAGCTCGTCCGCGTTCAGTTCGGCAAGCCCGTTGTATGCGGCCGTGGGGCGGTCAGACCCCGCTTGCTTGAACGCTGCGATGCAGTCCTGCTTGCGTTGAAGGAGAGACCCTTCAGCAGCAGGGCGCGTGGGGCGGGAACTCGGAGGCTGCTTAGAAGAGCGACGGCGCTCCGGCTTCTTGGGGGCCATTGCTGCGGGCGCTCTGGTGAGGAGAGGTGACGCGAATCAGTAGGGTCCTGCTGGGACCCCTCCGGTCTCGCGAGGCCTGGGAGTCTGGACTCCGAGGCGGGGCGCTTCGCGTCGCGGCTGCGGTCTGAGTGCTGGGCACTCTCGAGCCGAGACTAGAGAGAGAGAGAGAGAGAGAGAGAGAGAGAGAGAGAGAGAGAGAGAGAGAGAGAGAGAGAGAGAGAGAGAGAGAGAGAGAGAGAGAGAGAGAGAGAGAGAGAGAGAGAGAGAGAGAGAGAGAGAGAGAGAGAGAGAGAGAGAGAGAGAGAGAGAGAGAGAGAGAGAAGAGAGAGAGAGAGAGAGAGAGAGAGAGAGAGAGAGAGAGAGAGAGAGAGAGAGAGAGAGAGAGAGGAGAGAGAGAGAGAGAGAGAGAAGAGAGAGAGAGAGAGAGAGAGAGAGAGAGAGAGAGAAGAGAGAGAAGAGGGAAAGAGAAAGAGAGAAAGAGAAAGAGAGAAAGAGAGAAAGAGAGAGAGAGAGAAAGAGAGAAAGAGAGAAAGAGAGAAAGAGAGAAAGAGAGAAAGAGAGAAAGAGAGAAAGAGAGAAAGAGAGAAAGAGAGAAAGAGAGAAAGAGAGAGAGAGAGAGAGAGAGAGAGGGAAGAACAGGGCTTGGGCTGTAGTTTGAACCCCCTCTCCATCTGCTGGAATATGCCACTCGCGAAAGCCCACGCGCCGCCCATGCGCGCCCGGGAACCCCGACTGCAGTCGCCGGAGGCTTGATCGATATCCCCCCCCCTCCTCCTCCTTCTCCTTTTCTGTCTCCTTATCCTTCTCTGTCTCCTCCTCCTCGATACCCTCCTCCTTCTCCTTCTCCTTCTCTGTCTCGATATCCTCCTCATCCTACGAATCCACTCCCTCCTCCATTTTTCTCCTCCTCTTCGTGGCCTCGTCGAGGGGCGGGCAATCGTCGTTCCAGCGGGGCCGCCGATGCGAAGCGGATGTCCGATGCCCATGGCATTCGCCAGGGGCTGGCGAACTCTCGTTCCCGCGGCCGCATCGGATGGCCATCGTCGCGAGACGTCGCGAGGGCGATCTGACATTGTCGCGAGGGCGCGGGCGGAGGAGGGGGGGCGTTATGACACTCGAGCCAGCATCCACTCCAGTAGGCATCTTGGGCACATTGAGCAGTCTGGGGCAAGCTTGGGAACTCAGTCGGCAACCTTTGGGCAGTCTTAGTCTTGGGGCCATCTTGGGCATTCTTGGGGCCATCTTGGGCAGTCTTGGGCAATCTCAGTAATCTTGATGCCCGCGATGGTGATGCTGACTGTGATGAATGTCGACGTGGCGGCATTGTCCTATTGCTTTGCCTTGTCAGTTGTTGCCTGCCGTCGCTGCTGTTGTTATTCCCCACATCCTGAGTGCGGTTATTGTTTTCTCTGGACGGCCGCGGGCCATCCACGCCCAGCCACGCGCGCACACACACGCACACACGCGCACACGCACACGCACACACACACACACACACACATCATGATCATCATCCTCAGGCATTTCACGCGACCGCTCGCGCGGAAAGGGGCCCCCCCTGTGGCCCAAGTTGGAATTCCAACGGCTATCGGCATCGGCGCGCCCGCTCGCACGGAATGACCCTCAGGGGCATTCCACGCGAGCCCGCTCGCGCGGAAGGGGCCCCCCCTGTGGCCCCTGGGGGGCCCACCTAAAAGTTGGAATTCCAACGGCTATCGGCATCAGCAAGCCCGCTCGCGCGGAATGACCCTCAAGGGCATTCATTCCACGCGAGCCCGCTCGCGCGGAAGGGACCTCCCCTGCGGCCCCTAGGGGGTCTCACCCCCGCTCGCACGGAATGACCCCCAGGGGCATTCCATGCGAGCCCGCTCGCGCAGAGGAGGAGGAGGAGGAGGAGGAGGAGGAGGAGGAGGAGGGTTAGGATAATCTCGAGGAGGAGGAGAATGAGAAAGAGGAGGAGGAGGCGGGAATTTCAACCACGGCGCCGTCAGGAGGACGCGGTTGAAATCGACGCCGCTCTAGGCGGAGGAGGAGGAGGGGGAGGCGGAGGAGGAGACGCGAGGAGGAGGAGGAGGAGGCGGACGAGGAGGAGGACGAAGAGGAGGAGGAGGAGGAGGAGGAGGAGGAGGAGAAGAAGGAGGAGGAGGAGGAGGGGGAGGAGGAGGAGGAGGAGGGGGGGCCAGGAGGAGGTGGATGAGGGAGGAGGAGGCGGAGGAGGAGGAGGAGGAGGCGGCGGCGGAGGACGAGAAGGAGCAGGAGGAGGAAGAGGAGGAGAAAGAAGAGGAGCGAGCGGGGAGGAAGGTTTCAACCACGGCGGCGTCGGGAAGAGGCGGTTGAAACGAGAGCCGGTCGAGGGGGAGGAGACGGAGGAGGACGAGGAGAAGGAGGCGGATGAGAAAGAGGGGGAGGAAGCGGGGATTTCAACCACGGCGCCGTCATGAGGACGCGGTTGAGATGGACGCTGCTCAAGGAGGAGGAGGAAGAGGAGGTTAAGAGGAGGAGGAGGAGGCGGAGGAGGAGGGGGGGCAGGAGGAGGAGGAGGAGGAGGAGGAGGAGGAGACGCGAGGGTGACGATGAGGAGGATGAGCAGCAGGAGGATGACGAGGATAATGCCCTTGAAGTGTATCCCGTACGAGCCCGCGCGCGCCGAATGGCCCCCATGGGGGTAGCAGGGGGAAGAGGGGGAGGTTTAGGAAAAGGAGGAGGATGAGAAACATGAGGAGGAGGCGGGGATTTCAACCACGGTGCCGTCAGGAGGACGCGGTTGAAATGGACGCTGCCCAAGGCGGAGGAGGAGGAGGAGGAGGAGGAGGAGGAGGAGGAGACGCGAGGATGATGATGAGGAGGAGGAGGAGGACGACGAGTGGGAGGGGGAGGAAGGGGGGACCAGGAGGAGGTGGATGAAGATAAGGATGAGGAGGGGGAGGAGGAGGAGGAGGAGGAGCAGGAGGAGGAGGAGGAGGAAGAGGAGCGAGCGGGGAGGAAAGTTTCAACCACGGCGGCGGCGGGAGGAGGCGGTGGAAATGAAAGCCGGTCGAGGAGGAGGAGGCGGGGGAGGAAGAGGTGGAGGGGGGGCAGCAGCAGCGTCAGCAGGAGCAGCATCATTCTGATAGCGCATATCTTCCATACAAAATTAGGTTTTTATGTGGGGCCCATCCGTTGGAGTAATTGTTCATCGTAATGTTGCATGCCTTTGCGGTTGCCATCGCACGCGCTGCTATTGCGTTGCAGTTGTTGGCGGCGGCGCGGTTGCTACCACTGTTGCAGTTCACTTTGATGAGGGACAGTGCCAAGGAAACCATGAAGGGCAGGAGGAGGAATAGGAGGAGGAGAAGG
This sequence comes from Prorocentrum cordatum, assembly GCA_963575745.1. Lineage (NCBI taxonomy): Eukaryota > Dinophyceae > Prorocentrales > Prorocentraceae > Prorocentrum > Prorocentrum cordatum. The sequence continues at coordinate 217,071 of CAUYUJ010015869.1, forward strand.
GGAGGAGGGGGAGGAGGGGGAGGAACGACGGTTTATGTTCTGCAATGTTTTCTGCCAGCGCCCAGCTACCCCAACGCACGAGCGCGAAGCGTCTCGCTTAGCAATATGCGCAACAAACTGCTCAGCTGTAAACGCGAACCGCTGATTGGCCAGCTGCGGGACTGCCCCCCTGTCTGCGTCTGCAACAAGCGCAGCGAACTTCGACTGAGCACGCGGTTGTTCCACATGCTTTCGCAAGAACTCCTCAAGGCTATCTAACGCACGCCACTTGTTACGCCGAACCCTCAAAAAATGATGCAATGTTTCTGCGAGAGGCTTGCGGCTGGCCACGAGACGCGGCGACACCCGCAACAATTTCTCAATTCCCCAGCGGGGGATTAAATTGCACACTCGGGCCGCTCTGGCCTCCGGATGTAAAGAAAGAAGCAGACGCCAGCACGGCGCCCGACAGACGCGCCGCCCACGTGACCCCAAATTGGATCGCATCGAAGTCCACAACAAACACATCGACATCTCGCCCATTCTGAGCGCGCCGCATGTTGTGAGTGGCAAAGGCTCCAGCGACTGCTACTGGATCTAAGATGTTAGCCTGCGCCCATACCTTCAACCCAAACAAATCTTCTCTGTTTGGTGTCTTAGGCTTGAGCGTGGCTTTCAGCCTCCCAACTGCAGCGGACCTCTCAGAATATTTCTTATCTCCATGTGCTTTGTAGGCCGCCAAGAGATTATCAAAACCAACAGACTTGTCTGAGTCCACCTGCACCTATTGGTACCCAGGCTGTGAGAACATGGAAGTTTAAACACGTTGCTTCCCATTGGAGCGAGCGCTGGTGCATTCCACGACTTAGATATTCTAGATAGAAGTGTGTCCAGGCACGCAGGGCGAAGCATGTAATATCGAGCGCTAATCCACGACTGGCAGCCTCGCAGAGCCGCAGCTGTCCAGCAGACTCTTGATGTTTCGATTTTTTGTCGCGCCGCTCAGTCCAGGCATCATGGGGCGCATTCTTGCCAGCCTGCGCGATCTCAGATCTGGAAAGCTTCCTACCGCTCTGGGCCACCAGCGTCTCACACTCCTCGCGGCGTTTCTTCAGGAACTGCGAGGCCGAACCTTTAGTTGGAGCGCGCGGATCATCGGGGGGGCGACGCCTCTTCCAGCCCTGCATGCGCCGACCAGAGGCCCTCACAGGGCCATATAAAACGCCCCAGATCTCCCTGGCGCGCTGCGCGAGTTTAGTGATGGGCTCGTTTTGCTTGTGGGTCTTGATCTGCATCAGATCTAGCTCAGCTTGGGGGCACTCCGGGTCGAACTCAGTGCAGCCGAAGTTCCTGCGTTTCGGGGCCAGCCAATCCTTGCGGGGATCTAGAAATGCGGAAAGGCAAAGCACATGGATCAGGCCTCTGACTTTCATTTCAAAGGGGCCCGAACAGGTGCCAAAATCTCATGAGTGCGAAATTGAACATCCCCGAATGAATGACAGTTTCCCCCCTCATGTCCCTCAGGGAAAAGTCCTGCTCAACTCCAGAAGTAGACAACCTCCAGGCGGCGTGCGCTTGCAAAACGGGGGCGATGATCGCTGTCGGGTAGCTGGCGGCCAGATATGCTCGGCGCCCTTGTTTGTTGATTGTGGCCATCACAGTCTGCCAAGCCTCTGAGTTGGAAGTCAAACGCCCCTGAACGTAAGCACGCCTCGCCAGTCGGCGTAGTCTGATGAGCTCCCTGGCGAGGCCACCACTGTCAACCCCAAAAGCTGCAGCAAGCCTCTCCAGGGAGTTCTTGGATGACGAGTCCTCCGGGGTCGCGCGACGGTCTGAGGAGGGGGCGAAGTGGATGCAGGAGGAGGGGGGAAGGCGGAGGAGGGCGGAGGAGGAGGAGCAAGAGAACGACAAGGGACATAATATGTGACACTGGAGGCTGGTTCCATGGGAGATCTGGAGCCCAGGGGTCCGTCGTGCTCGGGGGGCCCTGTTTTCTGCGTTTCGTCATGCCCGTTTTACTGAAAGTAGGCCTGGGCCCGTGATCTGGAAGAGGATGAGGATGGAAGAGGAGCAGCAAAAGCGGAGCAGTGGAGAACACAGGCAGGAGCAGTACAAGAGCAGAGACAAGACAGGGGTGTGACATTATCTCTGAGTTATTGCCTTGATACGAAATGCAGAGGAGCAGAAGACAGCAAGGGTCATCAGGAGAAGCAGCGGGGGCAGCGCGGGAACGGAGGAGGCGGATGTTGGTGAGATTCCGATGCGCCCCAAAACCTCTAGCCCGGGCTCCTGCGAGGGGTCTGAGGCAGAAGACACGTTGAACACCATGAATGCAGACATGATGTCGAAACTCGGGAATTCCGTCTCAATGACCCTGACGACGAGCGAGGTCCAGGCGCACATTCTCCTCAAACAGCGTTGCACTGTGTCGGCTGATGGTCCTCTGCTGCTGCCGATGTGACGCACAATCCCATTGGTGTCGAACCGCGCGATTTCATGACGTAGCGTCGCCAGGGCGACTGCAGTGAAACCTGTTCCAACGGCTCTGCCATCCACAGAGAGGACTTTCACCGCGCTCAAGAAGCGTGACGTCTGTGATAATATTTCTGCGGTGTCGCACCCCTCCTCGTCGAAGTACCTAGTGAGCAACATTGATTCGTCACCTGCGTCTGCGAGCATCCCCATTTGCAATAACCTCTCCATGCCCAGTTCGCCAGACGAGAGCTCGAGGTGAGCCTTGGCACTTTTGCCAGGAGCTTCGTTCCGACGGCTGTTCCACAAGTGCTCAGCTGTCACGTGGATCGCCAGCGACGTCAACACAAACGCAGCGGCAGGCTTAGTTGTGCCATCAAAACGGCGTGGGGCTAAACCCAGAGAGCTCTGAGTATTTACCAATTGTTCTGGAATTGCCGTCTGGTCTTTCCTGTATATATCTTTGATACCGTCGCTGTGCTGAATTTTAGACGTCGTGCTGTTTGAGCTGAGGACGAATGCGTCATAAGTTGATTTCAGGTACTCGTCGGCTGACCACCTTAGTTCACATCCACGATGTTACCAGCACGCAAGGTCACAACATATGAGTTGACGATGTGCTAAGGACACAAAGGAAGTGGAGGAGGAAGAGGAGGAGGGCGGCGATGCATGGAGGTCTTTCCGAAAAGCGGTTCGGAGAGGCAGGGGGCATGAAAGCGGGGGGGCGGGGGAGCGATGACGAGTCAGTTGGCAAGGAGGGGGGGGGAAGAGGGGGAGGAGGAGGACATGGCTCAAGCACGCTCAAGCTGCCCGGCGCGCGGTCGTTAGCCGATCCAGCCAATTCCTCCAGCACCCCCATCCTACATGAATGCGTCTTTACCCTGCTCACCCCCTCCTCCAACTTGGCGGCCAACGGCGACAATAGACAGAACGCAAAGGCGAGAGCAAGATCGCAGCCGCGATAAAATGGATTGCTATCCAGGCGATTAAGGCAGCCACGGGCGTTTCACCAGCCTGGGGCAGACAGAAGCATGAATCCCCCCCCCCCCATTCCTGGGCTGATACAGACTAAGGACCTACATGCACAATCCGCGTCTTCGAAATAGGTTAGACCCTTCCTGCACCCCTGGCCTGCGAGACGCGTGAGCTCTGTCTCGGTTGATAAACCTGAGATTGTGAAACATGGGCGTGATCTCCTGCCCATTCGGTAAGCACGTTCGGGCGCTTTCCTTGCCAGCGGGAATCTCATTTTCAGCAGCATCTGTATTCCACACGTGAACAATGGCGCGACAGTGCGCCTCCAACTTGATGTCTAATGAAGGCGGCGTGCTGGGCCCCAAAGATGCATCACCACGACGGCGCTCGGGGGCGCCTGCATATCTTGTAGCAAATTGAGCAAACATCTTTTTCGTTGTTTCCAAAATGCTCACGCTGCTGCCGCGCGGCATCAACCTCATTGCAAATGCCCCACTGTGTGCCACCAAGGATTTATCCGCCACCCGAAACCGAGCCAGTTGACGACCTTTGCTAGCATCTTGAGAGAGCGTGAGCGAACATCCACTTGCGATTGCCATCCTGTTGGCCTCCCTGCAGCTTTCCGCCAAGCAATAAACGAGTTTCCGGTTCTTGCTACCATGATCAGTGCCCAGTGGAGAAGACGAGATATTCTGCCATAGAGTGACGAAGTCAGCCTCGGGTGGAGTCTCAAGGTCCATCGCCGCATCAGAGGTGATTCCAGATATTCGGTCATTGAGCGCCTTTACCGCGACCTGGTGGCACTTAGCCATCTCATGTTTGGCAAAATTGACAACTTGTGCGCTCGATGGTCAGCGCACGTCGTAATCCCCAAAGGTACCGCCCATTTTTGATATATGACACGCTGCACAGCCAATGCCATTGTTCCAGGATATACAAGGCATAACATCACCACCGATGTCCATCGTGAAACGGGACTGCCATTTGTGACGTAGTCGTAACCATTTTATCTTAGTGCAGATGAAGGGTACACCAACGTTCTCCCCATGTACTTTTGCAGACTTAGCGCGCCCACCAGGCGCGGGCCCGCATTTGCCCATCATGCATCTGGAGCGTGCAAGAAAAGACACCAGACTAAGTGCACTGCTTGAGCCAAAAAAATGGATTGGAGGCGAGGACGGATTGGCACACAGGCGGGGGGGGGCAGGGCATGGACACGTCGAGGAGTGCGAGGTGGAAAGGGAAACGGACGCCTCCGCCCTGGATCGATCGGGCGGCACCTTCGTCGGCCTCATGGCATCTCTTGTCGCGTTGTTCAACCATCCTGTGAAGTAGGATCCTTTGAAGGCCCCATCATCTCCTCCTGTCCTCTCCGCTTCCACTGTCTCATCTCGCTCGCGGTAGTCGCAGCTGCGCGCGGTTGAGTCCTTCGCCAGGATAATGTCTGACATTCGGTTGCGGTTAAACAGAGGTCTTCTGGCGATGTCCTCGGACGTCGTCGGGGGGGAGGGGGTTCGCGCGCAGGTCGCCACGTTTGTTTAGGTGCACCCCTCATGTATTTCAAGACTCTCTGAGAGCTCGACCTAGGCCCTAGGTAGCGCTGCAGAGCATCTTGACCAAACTCAAGGGGTCTGGCGGAGAAGCGAATAACAAAACATGCGTGCGAGAGCATCGCAAACCCGTCTGGCATTGACCTTGCGCTCCGCCGCCGGGCGTAGCGGCCAAGCTTCGTCGACGCAGGCGCCCCGGCCGTCTCGCCCTCATCCTCCTCCTCCTTCGTCCTCCTCAGCCTCGCTGTCCTCTTAGGTGTGCCGTGCCCATCCTCCTCCCGTTCCCCTCCCCATCCTGCTCCTCTCCTTCTTCCTCCTTGTCCGCCTTCCCTCCGCCCTCCACGAGGCATCATTGTTGCCCGACGCTACCAGGCCCCATGGGCCAAGGGCCTTAGGGTCCACTTGGAGCTTGCTCGTTCGGGCCTCTTTCCGATGATGTCTCATGATTGATAGTCGCTTGGGTTCCTGAGTCCTTGCGTTTCTGAGCTCTCGGACATCTTCCAGGCAGCCACCCCTCAAGACAACAGGATTAGCTGATTGCCCCACCCTCGCGATAGATCTGAGCGCTCAGATCTATCTTAAGGGGCGGTTCAAATGAAACACCCCACATGTCACTCAGCCGCAGAGTCGCGGGAGGCAGCCCAGAACACAGCGGCATTTTTTTGGGGGCGCAGCATCTGGTCATCCAGAAATCCGAGCGCTCAGAAATCCGAGCGCTCAGAAATCCGAGCGCTCAGAAATCCGAGCGCTCAGAAATCCGAGCGCTCAGAAATCCGAGCGCTCAGAAACCCGAAAACTCAGAATTCCGAGCGCTCAGAAATCCGAGCGCTCAGAAATCCGAGCGCTCAGATATCCGAGCGCTCAGAAATCCAAGCAATTAGGAAGATGAGCTATATATCAAACGTTGACTTCCAAAGCCCCCTACACACCGCGTTATGCGAGGACCCTTTTGCTCTTGCGTTCGCAGAAGAAGCGCGCGACATGTCTCGGAGAACTGGTCTAGCAAGAACGAAGCCACATCTCGCTTTCTCCAGCGACATGCAATCTTAAACTGCCCTCTGCTGTCCAACGAAGGGCATCAGCTTGCACTCGCACCGCGCACCCCTATGTTATCTCTGCTTGTGCGCATGTGAATGGACGCGTGTATGTTCGTGTGGACGTGCACGCATACAATGGCGCAACCTCTTAGACAGTACATCAACATGCGCTCGCGTCAGTGTGCTTCTGATATGCCGGCGAAGCGATTCGCTTAAGTATGCCACGCCCAGTTGTCAACGCACGCTCAAGTCCGACGATCAGGCCTCCATCCAAAAAGTTGAATGCCGCGCGCATTGCTGTCTATGGAGCCTGTCATCACTTATATGCAGCTGGTTGCAAGCTCATCCTGCAGAAGCGCAGAGGAGGAGGAGGATGAGGATGGGGAGGAGGAGAGGGAATTCAATGAGGAGGGCAGGGGAACGACATAGACTGAGATCCTCGCACACTGCATGGCCAAAATCAACGACACTGGGCGTGGCACACAAAAAAAGAAGAAGTTCTTGGCATCAGTGATCTTTGACATGCTCTGCGTATGCTATGCTGGCTAAGTCGTGCTTATGTGTGTGCGTGTGATTTGATCACCGTGCCCTGAGACTCTGGACCGAAAGTTAGGCGCTCTCACCCACGGCGTCATCATCCCCTGCCCCCTTGCCCCCTCCGCTGCTTGGGCCCAGGGCCTTCAGCAGGTTCTCCGAAGCTGCGGCCCCCGACCCGCCGCCCTCCTCCGTCTTGGCCTTCTTCTTCGGGGCGCCCCCGGCCTTGCTGGCACCTCTCTTCTTGCTCTCTGGCTTCGAGTCCTGGCGCGGGCGCAGCGCAGGATGCATCAGGATGAGACTAGGCAACTGATGCGCACCGTCATCGTCAGAGGATTACATGCTAGATTCATTCCGCCTCCTCCTAACCATCATGCGGTGTTGGGTCCTCGTTTCGAATAGACACCGTCTCGCGACTTATCCTCCTCTCCTCCTCTCCACTCATCTCCTCTCCTCCCCCTCCTATTTCCCTCCCTGCCTCTGGTCTCACCCCGCGACACTCGCAGCTGCATAGGGTAAGTATTCGTTTTGAGGCTTTCTCCGAGCTGCCGCTGCAGCCCCTGATCCCAACGCTCAGAGTGGCCAGCTCATCAAACAATTGTGATCCGTTGTCTACCATTCCTCTCCCCCTTCCCCCCCCCCCCCTCCATCGTGCTTTCCCCGGGGCCCAGTCTACTCAGAGAATGGGGAATGCAAAGAGGACGACGGTGGCACCCAGCCCAGGACTCACACAGATGGCGGTAGCAACGACAACAATTACTCCAACGGATGGACCCCAAATGAAAACCTATGTTTGTATGGAATATGCACACTATCAGAATGATGCCGCTCCTGCTGACGCTGCTGCTGCCCCCCCCCTCCACCTCCTCCTCCTCCGCCTCCTCCCCCTCGACCGGCTTTCATTTTAACCACCTCCTCCCGACGTCGCCGCGGTGGGAACCTTCCTTCCCGCTCGCTCCTCCTGAGCGTCCTCCTCCTGCTCATCCTCCTCCTTCATCATCATCATTATCATCATCATCCTCCTCCTCCCCCTCCTCCTCCTTCTCCTCCTCCTCCTCCTCTTCCTCCTCCTCCTCGTCCGTCTCCTCGCCGTCCTCCTTCTCCTCGTCATCCTCACGCCTCCTCCTCCGCCTCCCCCTCCGCCTTGAGCAGCGTCCATTTCAACCGCGTCCCCCTGGCGGCGCCGCGGTTGAAATCCCCGCCTCCTCCCTCTTTCTCCTCCTCCTCCTCCTCAACCTCCTCCTCCTAAACCCCCCCCCCCCCTCTTCCCCCTGCTACCCCCATGAGGGCCATTCGGCGCGCGATGGGCGCATCACGGAATACACCCCTCGCCATCCTCCTGCTGGCTCCTTCCTCCCCCCCCTCATCACCCTCGCGTCCTCCCCCCCCTCCTCCGCCTCCTCCCACCCCTCCTCCTCCTCCTTGAGCAGCGCCCATTCCAACCGCGTCCTCCTGACGGCACCGTGGTTGAAATCCCCGCATCCTCCTCCTCTTTCTCTCCTCCTCCCCCTCCTTCTCCTCATCCTCCCCCGCCTCCTCCTCCTCGACCGGCTTTCGTTTCAGCCACCTCCTCACGACGCCGCATCTAACTCATCATGAATACCTTCAACTACCCCGCTCGCATCTTCTTCCTCCTCCTCCTCCTCCTCCCCGTCGCTGTTCCTCCTCTCCTCCTCTCCTTCTCCCCCTGGTCCCCCCCCTCCTCCTCCTCCTACTCCTCCTCCTCCTCCTCTCCTCCTCCTCCTCCTCACTGCCTCCTCTCCGCGCGCCTCCTCCTCCTCCTCCCCCCCCTCCCCCCCCTCCTCCTCCGCCTTGAGGCAGCGTCCATTTCAAACCGCGTCCTCCTGACGGCACCGTGGTTGAAATCCCCGCCCCCTCCTCATCTTTCTCTCCTCCTCCTCCTTCTCCTAACCCCCCCCCTCATCCTCCTCCTCCGCCCCTGAGGGTCATTCCGTGCGAGCAGGCTCGCCGATGCCGATCGCGGTTGGAATTCCAACTCTTAGGTGGGACCCCTAGGGGGCCACAGGGGAGGCCCCTTTCCGCGCGAGCGGGCTCGCATGAAATGCTCCTGAGGGCCATTCCTTTCGAGCGGGCTCGCTGACCCCGATAGCCGTTCGAATTCCAACTTTTAGGCGGGGCCCCCTAGGGGCCACAGGGGAGGTCCCTTCCGCGCAAGCGGGCTCGCATGGAATGCCCCTGAGGGTCATTCCGTGCGAGCGGGCTCGCTGATCCCGATAGCCGTTGGAATTCCAACTTTTAGGTGGCCCCCCTGGCCGGGGAGGCCCCTTCCGCGCGAGCGGGCTCGCATGGAATGCCCGAGGATGATGATCATGATGCGCGCGTGCGCGCGCGTGCGCATGCGCGCGTGGGTGGCCCGCGGCCACCCAGAGAAAACAAGGCCCACTTAGGATGTGGGGAACAAAGAACGACTACGATGATGATGATGATGTTGATGCTGATGCTGATGATGATGATTACGATGATGATGCTAATGATGATGATTTCCCGCACGCCCCTTGACTCGATTGTGGTATCTCGCTCTAAGAGATGGCCCTGAGAGTGCGAGTAGCTGACCCCTGGTTCTCCCACCGCTGATTGAGCGCGGTGGCTGAGCAGATCCCTGCCGTCGGGAGCAAACGAATGAGAATCCTCTCGAGGATGTTGACTGACAGGGAGTTACCGCACATGCCCCTGAGCTGGTTCACTGTGACCGCGCTTGGGGCCCTGAAGTCGTTAAGGTTCATGCCAAACAAGCTGCAACACTCCTTCAAGCTCAGCCGCCGGCCGCGAGAAAAACAAAAAAAACCCAATGCCCGCCACAGTATCCACGGCGCTTCGTCAAGCACGGGCTCATGCCTCGCATCATGCGTGGAACAGTACTGGCGATATCCGCAACGAAAGTCGCGCCGAGAAGTGGATTAACCTTGAACTTCTCAATGATGTGCCTGAACACCTGGGTGAAGTTGCCTCGCGCGGTCCTTGCAGAGACTGGCGGCTGCTGATGAACACCTGGGGGCTCAACAACTGGCTCTAGCAAGACGTCAATTGAGGGGGCACTGAACCCAGTTGGCCATCCGAACGTCCTACCATTCATCAGGTTCTTCTTGATGCCGATGATCAGCAAGCGCGCGCGACTCTGGGGGATGCCACGCTCAGATGTCTGCAGCAACTTCGCATCCACAAAGTAAGCGCCCGATGCGGCCCCCTTGAGCTTCTTGAGGATCCACGTCAATGTCTCAGCATGGGACGTAACTAACCCCTCAACGTTTTCTAAAATGAATGTGCGTGGCATTCCAGACTGGATGTATGAAATTATATGGGCGATGCATGCTGCTCGAGGGTCGTCTGCTCCACCATGGAGGCCGCTAGCTGAAAACGGCTGGCATGGGAAGCCAGCCGCATAGACGTCGATCTCGCCCTGAGCCACCAGCCAAGCTTTATCCCGCATCGTCAAGTCGGGGAAGAAACGGCACTGTCCATCCGCGAAGTTAGCGAACCAGAAGGCCTGCACAATAGGGTCGATTTCGCTGACCACCAAGCATCTGTGATTGCATCCAAGACCACGTAAAGCATGTGCCACGCTGTTCATTCCAACGCAGTCGTCCACAGTGACGATCGGGGGCCCAGTGTCTAGGAATGGAGGCGAGGCCGTTCGGGGCGGAGGAGTGCGGCTGCGCAGTCGCGTAGTTGCAGCTGGCTTCTTGATGACACGTTTTGGTGCTGGCTCACTTGGTTTCTCGGCCTGCACGCCGAACTTGTATTCATCATCAGTCCATTGGCGATGCTTGAAGCTCATCGTCTCAGAGGGCTGTGAATTAAAGTGGCGCGGGCCAGCTTGCGAGCCAAATCGGCATGTGGATGCGGCGTTGTCAACGTCGTTATCGACATCGTCGCCGCTGTCATCGTGGACATCGTCGTAGTCGCCGTTGTGGTGGCATCGTTGTCGTTATTTTTGCCGGTGCCGATCGTCGATGTCATCGTCGTCGTTGATCGTCGTGCCACGGCGATCGCGGACCACTGGTCCGCGATCGCCGTCGCCAACCGCTGTCGTCGTGGCGGCCCGGCCGGGGGGGTCGGCTGTCCTCGCCGCCGGTACCGCCGCCGTCTCCAGCGCCATCGTCGCCAGCCCCCTCCTTGGGCGCGGGCTGAGCAGTAGGGCAGGAAGAGGAGCATGATGAGCAGGATGAGCGAGAATAGGACGAAGCGGTGGATGAGGCGAGGAGGGGATGGGGGAGGAGGAGATGAGGATGAGAAGGAGGAGATGAAGATGAGAAGGAGGAGATGAGGATGAGAAGGAGGAGGAGGACAAGGGACATATTTTGCGGCACTGGAGTCTGGCCCCATGGGAGATCTGAAGCCCAGGACAAGGAGAGAGGGAGGGAGTAGAAGGAGGAGAAGGAGGAAGTGGAGGAGAAGGAGGAGGAGGAGGAGGGGGGGGAGGAGGGGGGGGATTTATAGAGCAGCGGCAATCCTCGGCGTTCTTGTTGACAAGATCCGCCACGGCCATGGGTTCGTAGAGTTCCTCTACCTTCTCATCCGTGAGGCTCCTGAAGACCCGGGCGACCAGACGGTTGTACATGGCGTGCATGTGGAACTCTGTAAAGCACACGCACGTGATGGGAATTTTCATCATAATCGCCGCCATGGCGGCGTTCTCGCTCAAGGGCGCGAACTGAACGATGCTTGACGCCGCGAACGAGTGGACCAGCTCTTCGTAGAACATCGTCGAGTTACTGCGCAGGGACACCCTCTCGATATCAGTGGGGGGCCGCTTAGGCCCCGGCGTCTTGGCAGCGCCAGCCACGCGACCGCCAGACTCGATGAGGCTGTCTCCCAAGATCTTTGTTTTGTCGAAGATTGATGCAGTCCACTCGCCCTTGTCGGACGGATCCACTGTTACAAGGGGGCCAATGTGATTGTTCTGGTTCGAACTGTTCGAATCGAGCAGCCGCTGCTTCGGAGGCAGAGATAGCGGGTCCTTCGCGACGAATGTCATGTGCTCCACGCAGGGGAAGCTCGCCTCGGCGCAGTCCCGGACGCGCCGTTTCTTCAGCGACGATTCCTCGGGAAACAAAAAAATGGAGGAGGGAAGAGGGAGCTGCGGAGGAGGAAGAGGAGAAGGGAAGGGAGGTAGGAGGAGGAGAAGGATGAGAAAGAGGATAAGAAAGATGCGAATGAGGAGGCGGAGGAGGAGGAGGAGGAGCAGATTGCTCCTCTTCCCTCTTCTCCTCCTTCCTCATCCTCCTCGTCGCCCTCCTCCTCGTCCTCCTCCTGCTCATCGCCCTCGTCGTCGTCGCCCTCCTCCTCCTCCTCCTCCTCCTCCTGCTCCTCCTCCTCCCTCTTACTGAGTGGTGATGGGTGTGATGTTTGGTGTTGCCCGTCCTCATATGCGATGTAGTAGTCCTTCGTATTCACAGCAATCTTCCGATCCATCGCCACGAAGCCCTTCATATAAACCTCGAGGTTCGCGGGCTTGAAGGCGTCGAGGAAGACGAAGCACGCCTCGGGGTGAAGAGTCATATGGTCAGGATCCACATTGTCGGGGTCGTCAGAGCAGAACGCCTTGATGGCGGCCTGAGTGCAACGACCCATGTAGGCAGACCTGTTGACTGGCATCCGGATCGTGGGCTGGGTCTTGTTCCGGCCTTCCTCCCTGCAGTTGTACAACGCCAAGACGTTCTCGCACGACGTGTACTGCGCCTTCTTGACCACTGCGGCGTCCTTGATCGCTACAATGACAGCGCCCTCATTCGGCCCAGGAGCAACCAGAGTCACGCGCGACCTCACCAAGGAAGACGCGTGGTTGAACCACCGCTGCCTGGCGTCGTCGTCGCCCTCCTTGACGTTCAGCTCGTTCTCCTCCTCCTGCTTGTTGGTGTCGTCCTCCTTCTGTTCGCCGTCCTCTTTGGTGCTCTCCTTGGCTGTCTTATTTGTTTCCTCCGCTGCCTGCTTCTCCTCCTCGATGGCGGAATGAACCTTCCGCAAGTCCTGGCCCATCGAACCGTACCGCAGTGCATCTGCGGGGCTCTTTCCAGGCTTCAGCGCTTGCAGGATGGTGTTGTTGTAGCCCTTCCCATAGATCAAGGTAGAAGCGAACGAATCGAATAAACGTTCAGGTCTGCCAAACTCTTGTTTCCAGTCGGTCTGGGCGACAGGCTCGACGAAGCGGGCGAACTGGTGGTCGGGGAAGCCCTCTTTGGCCCTGTAGGCGCTCGGACTCTGAAGGTAGTTCCGGATCGTCGTCTTGACCCTCTGAGGTATGGCCAACGTGTTCAGCTCGTCGTTCAGGATGGCGCCCTTCAGCTCCTGCTTGAAAGCTAACACGTCGCAGTCCGAGAACCTCTTACCCTGCAAGGCGCTGGCCCCCATGTTGGCCTTCACGATGTTCTTAGCTCGAAACTGGTCGTAGATCATCTCGAACATCCAAGCTACGCCGGACCCCTGTTTCCCCGCTTTGGAGCATATCAAATAGATGCTGAGAACGCTCGGGAAAAGGTGACTCCAATCCGTAGGCTTCCTCGCTGCGCTTGACGATCTGCTGACAATCCACGCCAGCTTCGCTCAGTGCCAATGCCCATTTGTTGCTGATGGCTGAGGTGTTTTCCAATGTATTTTTACTGATCTTCTCGCTGGCGGTACTCCACGTAATCCCTTCGTAAAAGCTATACAGCTGGTCTGTTGTCACCTTCCCCGATGTGGTCTCCCCCAGCCACTTCCGCTGCTCGATGATCATGCACAACAAGCTCAAAGGTGAACGCTGAACCGCTGCGTAGCGCTGGCTCCACTCCTCTCGCAAGATGATGCTATTCTTGATCACGGCGCTCTCAGACGTGAACGTATGGAAGATGAAGTCGGTATTCCTGATTGCTGTGACCCCTCGAGTGGCCTCCTCTACGCTCCGCCTGTTCTGTGGGATCTGGAAGAAGCTATCTAATCCCCAGAGGAAGGCATGCACTGTTTCTTCTGGACTCACGCGCTTGATGGCGTCACGATTCTACTTCAGCCGGCCCCTCGAGGCCCACGTGGATCTGCAACCGCGTTGTCCCAGAGGGAGGCGAGCTGAAGCTGTGGTTGGCCAAATCGTCGATTCCGTTCGTATTATACGGTAGCTTCTGGGGCCCCCACCTGACGTCGTGGACGAAGATGTTCATCGCACCCTGGTACTGGTCCGTGTTGTCGTGCTGCATCGCGTACTTGAGGTCCTCCAGAACGAGCTCGTTGCCATGACCTCCTTGGCTCACTGATTGTGCGTCGAGCAGCTCCACGTTTTCAAGTTCTTGCGCTGTCTTCAGTCGAGCCATCATCGCTTCAAATTTTGACACGTACTCTCCGTTGAGCGCCATGTCCTCTGAGCAGGGGGTGAGGTTGACCATCTGCGACGCATGGCCAGGCTCTGCAGCAGCAGGTTGCTGCTGACCTGCCCTTGGACGCTTGGGGGCCATCGTTGCCAGAATCGGCTGGTCGAAGCCCAAATGGCTCTGGTGAGGATGAAGATGATGGCGGTGCGAACCTTAATCGCGATTCCGATATCCCCAAGCGGTGCTTGCACTCTCCGACGCCATCCATAGGGCCAAGCGAAGCGAGATTATCAACGCACCCCCGGACTGTTGAGGGGTCCGCGTCTCCTAGCTGCGGCCTCTTGCCGTCTCCTCTCATTGTCCGCTTTGCGCATGGAACGAACCCCTCCTCCCCCTCTTTTTCCCCCTCCTCACTTCCGCAGTCGTTCTCCAGAAAACTTCGTCAGAAAGAGGGGGCAGAGGCGGGGGGTGTTAGGAGGAGGTCGGCACTTTGTGCTATGCAAACAAACCTCGCTGAACGAGAAGCCCCTTCATGAGATAAGGAACCCTTCCGACACACGACGCGTGTTTAGACGAAGCACAATGTCATTCTGTTTTCAAGCGCCAAGACGACCCCAGATCGAATCAACGAGAAGAGTAGGATTGCAACACTCACCCCTATTGGCGGCCTATTCTGTTCAGTTTGGTGAATAGCCGGCGGCAAACGCAAGCGCAATCGGCTCTGGCTTTGGGGCTCCATCCCAATCCCTAGGATCGTGGACAATGCGGCCATCTTGCGTGTCAAACGCGTCACAGCCATTTTTAGGCCGCGCCTTGTATGGGAACTGACCCCTCATCAGGTTGCGACGTACTTTGCGAGTGTACTTTGTCAAACTATTTCCGGCGCTCTCTGAACATTTCGAACCTCCTGACATCCCGAACCCAATTGTAGCAGTTGGCGCAGAACATCACAGTCCTGAATTGCGCCATCTTGTGACTCAGATGGACGTCGCGAAGCTGAGGATGCGTCACCCTACGCGTCCACAGTGTCGACCAATTCACCTCCCCCTGAATCAGCACTTGCCCATCACTCTCAAGAGGCATGTTCACCAAGCTCACGATGGATCCTACTTTGCTCATGCGGCACGGCTGGGGGCTCCTCGAACGACCGCGGCTCGGAATGCCGCCGGCAGCAGCAGCTGGGGGCGGGCCAACGCCGACCATCACGACAACAGCACTGGGAGTGTCTAGCAACACAGGGGCCGTTGTTCGATAAGCATGTTGTTGGGCCAAAACGGCCGCGCGGCAGAAGAGGTGTACATCCACAGCGGAAAAGAGCGGCAAGTGGGCCGTGCCCCAGGGCGGAACTTCCGACCGTTCAGCCCCTCACTGTAGCAATTGTATGCTATGCGACACCATCCTAACCCCCAGGTGGGGGGGCCTCAAGGTGGGCCCCAAAGAGGCGCCTTGCAGGGCGGGGCCCAAGGATTGGAACCAGTGGCCCAGGAATGGAGGCTCAAGCGAGTTCCAAGCAGGGCTCAAGGACAAGGAGGAGGAGACTGAGGAGGAGGAGGAGGAGGAGGAGGAAGAGGAGGATAGAGAACGGATGAGAAGATGAGGAGGAGGAGGAGGAGCAGGAGGAGGAGGAGGAGGAGTGAAAGTTTGCATATGAACCAGCAAGCTGACGATCAGAACCGAACGTGGGCGGGTGTGAAAAATACCTTTCTCAAAAAAATGCCACTGTGTTCTGCCAAGGTGACGGCCCGTCTGAAATGTTGCTCTTGGACGGGGCTCTGTGCACCCAGATGGGCAGAGACATGCGCGCCGCGAGGGACCAGATCCCGTGGACCAGGGCTGTGTGATCCCAGTCCTTGGCGCACGCGCGCGCCACCGACCTCTCGCGCCCGAATTGTCAGAGAAGGCTTCCAGCGCGCGCCCAGACAGCCGCCTTTCAAATGACGACAGTCCCAGCGCGATCGCAAGCACTTCAAGGCCCATGATTTGGCCGTCGCGCCTGCGTCTGAAAGACTTCATGAGCTCCGCGTCGGGCGCGAGCTCCCCGTACAAGACCTCGCCGTCTATGAAAAGCACGGCTGCCACGCGAGGAGGCGTGCTGCGGGCGTCGCGGAACATGGTCGCTGCCGGCATTTTCCCCTGTCCCCACTGCGCGACTTCGCGCAGCCTGAGCTCGAGCACCTGGATCCACCAGTGCAATGCGAGCTCGAGGAGCCGCCCGACGCGGCTGGAGCGGCAGTGCGGGTGCGCGAAAAGCGGGCGCAGCATCGCTCTGCCGACGCGATTGAACAGGCACTGCGCTGCCCACGCGAGGGCGCCTGCCAGTTTCTTAGCAGCGCTCTGGTGCAACGTGCCGCGCGCGATCGCGCCCCGGATGACAGCCGACCATTTGAGACGCTTGTCCTCCGCTGGTTCGCAGTGGATCCCGCGCGCACTAAACGAGAACAGCACGCCGAGCACGACAAGCTGGGCCCCGTGCGCCAGCATCGAGTCGGCCACCGCGCTGCTGCCAAGCGCGGCCCTGATGACGCGCGCAAAGCAAAGTTTCGCGTGTTCTACCGCGCCGGAATGATCCGGCGAGAAGTAATCATCTACGTGCCGAAGCACGGGCAGCTTGGCGAGCAGCCTGGCGAAGTGCGCGAGCATGGCGGCCACGCGGTCCCAGTCGTGGCAAGATGCTAGCGCGCCGAAAGGGCACACCTGGTGTTGAGAGCACCACAGGCGGTCGCCCTCTTTGAAAATGCTCACGGCAGCCCACCTGTCGGCTGGGTCTAGCGGAATGCGGCGATATGCGGAATCGATGTCCGCTTTCCGCAGCTCGGGTATCTCGCCGTGCGAGGCATAGAAAACGCGCGCCAACGCGACGAGCATATCAACGCCCTCCACGCCTAATTTCTCGGCGGGGGCACACGCGCCGTTGACTCCTGAGCGCGTGAAATCGTCCACCGGGCGCACCTTTGTAGACCCATCCGGTTTGGGCTGGGGAACCCCAAACCCGGGGACTAAGCGAATTGTCTCGCCCCATGCCGCGGCGAGCTCGGACGCGGAGACGCCGGGCTTAAACGCCCGGGGCGGAGACATCCTGCCCAGCTCCGCTTCGCCCCGCGTCTCCTGTAGCAGCTCGCTGGCGAGCGGGCCCGCGCGAATTGGGGAAAGCAAAGACGCGTTGCCCGCGAGGGCGCTGGACCTGAGCTCCTCGACCGCCGCGCCAGCGTCGCCCGGGCGCTCGCCTGGGCCGAGGGCGCGGCCGTTGCCGCTGCACGCTAGGTTGCCCATCAGAGGGGCGCCGCGCGTGAAGAAATCTATACATTCGGCGTCGTGCCAAGCTGACTCGCGCGCCAGTTCCCGCACGAGCGGGATATTGACCCCCGCGACAAGCAGGCCGAAGTGAGGCGGCGCTGCCCTGCGCTCGGCCTCGGCGGCCCCAGAGGCTTCGAATTGTGCTGCCATGACCTCGATGCGTCGAACGCGCTGCTCGCGTTCGCAGGTGCACTGGGCAAGGCTGCGCTCGGCGCTCCACTGAATTGCTTCCAAACAATCCTGGCGCACGCGCGCGCTTGGGTTGCGCGTCGCGAAGGAGCAGCGCCTCGCGGGTGAAACGCAACGCCTCGATATCATCGGGCGTTAATTCGCTGCGCTTAGCTGGCGAGCACGACGCGGCTTGCGCACGCGGCGAGGGGCTCAGATCCGACAAGACTGTGCGATCGCGCGCCGCCTCTGGCTGAATCTTCACTGGCGCCGCAGGGGGCCGCTCCGGGTGCGCGGGTGGCCCGTCAGCCCCGCAGTCCGGGGCGCGGTCGGGCCCTCACGACCCCGTCTTCTGGCGCTTGTATGGAGGCGTCGTAGGCGCCTGCGAACCGCTGGCGGCGCTCCCGGACGAGTAGCCCTTGTGCTCTTTGCCGTAGCCCTTGTCCCCTTTGCTGTGGCCCTTGGCCTTGGCGCTCTTCGCGCGGCAGTCGCTGCCGCCCTTGTGGCCCCGGGCGCCGCCCTTGCCTTTGCCCTTGGGCTGCGACGGGGCCGAATCCTGCAAGACGGGCAGCCCGCGGGCGAGGTACTCGCGCTCTGTCCTGAGCATGATGGACGAGTCCTGGGACAGCGCGGCCTCGGCGGCGTCAAAGCTGTCCTGGCCTGCAGCCAGGTCGGCCCACTGGCGCCTGGCGAGCTCGTCGTAAAGCACGGCGATCGCGGCTGTGCGCTGATTGGGCCGCGCCGACAAGGCGAGCTGCATCGCGACTTCCTTATGTGCCATGGAAGCCGCGCACGCCATTTGGCCGGTGAGCTCCGCGACGATCGCCCACCTGTCGAAGGCGACGCACCACTGCAAGATGCTCGGCAGGTCGCCCTGCTTCCTGTCGGGATCTCTCGCCCGGCAGATGCCGCGGGCGATCTCCTCCGCGAAGGGCCGCTCTTCGGCGCGCTCCTCGGCCGCACTGGGCTGCCTTTTGTCCGTCGCGTAATGCGGAAGGAACTTCTTGAGCGGCAGATAAAGGAAATGCCTCTGGATGCCTCTTCCCTCCGCGGCCTTCACCTGACTCTGCACCCAGTCGGTGAGCTGGGGAGACGGCCAGCACGATGCCGCCAATTCAGCCAGTGACACTCTGCCCAGCCCCGCGGCGATATTCACGTGGGCGGCGGGCTTGCGGCCGCCCTGGAGCGCCTGCAGGAAG
This sequence comes from Prorocentrum cordatum, assembly GCA_963575745.1. Classification (NCBI taxonomy): domain Eukaryota; class Dinophyceae; order Prorocentrales; family Prorocentraceae; genus Prorocentrum; species Prorocentrum cordatum. The sequence continues at coordinate 235,577 of CAUYUJ010015869.1, forward strand.
GCGCTCGCGGAATCCTGGGAGCTGCCAGCTGCAGCCGCCTCGGCCGTCGCCTGCTGCGCGGCCGCCTGGGTCGCCTTGGTGACGGCGCGCTCCAAGAAGGCCACCTGGCCCTCGATCAGGTCCTTTAGATCGAACGTCGCCGCTCTGATATCGAGCTTGACCGTGTCCTCAGGGCATTCGATCCCGTTGGTCGCATGCACCTCGACCACCGGCCGCAGCCAAGTCCGGTCGCGCTCTGCGTGGCTGTCGACGCCAGACTCGAGGAAGGTCAGCAACGCTGCGCTGGACATGGCAGTGACGGCGCGAGCTGAACAGCAGATGTGCTTGTCGCGAAGCCCGAAAAAGAATCCGCCTGAGCGAGACGGCCACGGAATACGGAGATCGCCCGGGGCGCCCCCGAGACACGCGCACGCGCGCGCGCAAGGCACGGGGCGAGGAGAACGCGCGAGCACCGACACCAGCCCAACTTTGGGGCTACACACACGTGCTGTCACGGTAGGGCAGAAGCACGCGCGCCAGACGCGAGGGCGCTAGCAGGTAACTTACTGGCGCGGGACGCCAGCGTGCGGGTGCGTACGCGGCACCGTTGGGGTCACCCACGAGCGAGTGGCCCAACTCCAGGTCGCCCTTGTGCGGGTCGCCTGCCAAGTGCGACTGTTGCGCACCTGGGTCGCCCAAATTGGGTCGCCCACGTGCTGGTGCATTTGTAGCACCGTTGGGACTCCCTAGTTCGGGGTAGCACCGTTGGGACTCCCTAGCAACTACAGGTCGCCCTTGTTCGGGTCGCCTGTATGTAGCGCATTGGTCGCGCTGTTGGGTCGCCCTAGTTCGGGTCGCCCAGATGACGGTGCGTTTGTAGCACCGTTGGGACTCCCTAGTGCGGGTAGCCCAACAACAGGTCGCCCTAGTTCGGGTCGCCTGTATGTGGCGCATTGGTCGCGCTGCTGGCTCGCCCTAGTTCGGGTCGCCCAGACTGTGGTGCGTTTGTAGCACCGTTGGGACTCCCTAGTTCGGGTAGCCCAACTACAGGTCGCCCTTGTTCGGGTCGCCAGTATGTAGCGCATTGGTCGCGCAGCTGGGTCGCCCTAGTTCGTATCGCCCAGATGAAGGTGCGTTTGTAGCACCGGTTGGGTTGCCCTGGTGTGGGTACCTGCAAGCCGTGTCGCCCCCGTGTGGGGCGCATGTGCCCGTGCGCCAGGAGCGCCACGTAGCCAACGCGCGGAATCCACCGCGCTAACGGCGCCCACAGGCGGGATGCAACAGCCGGAACTGGCCGGCGCGCGGCCAAGCCGCCCAGGCGTAGGGCGCGTCCTGCGGAGAAAACACACCCACGCACCAGCACCCACGGCGAGCACGCGCACCACGCGCGCGAAGCGAGGAAAGCAGGCGGAACGCGCGGCAGAGCACGCCGAACCGCCCGGAAGGCGGCACGCAGCCAGACAAAGGACGACAGGACACGACGACGAGCGAGCGGGGGCGGCGCCGACCCAGGACACCGCGCCTAGCGCGGAAAACGAGCCGAGACCAGCGACGGCGTCGAGGAGCGGAAAACACCGCGCCCAGCGGCCGAACGAGCCCCAAGGAGAAGCACGCGCAGGCCCCCAGGACCCAACCCACGCGGCGGCGGCGACGGCGGCAGCGAAGACGGCGCGGCAGCGACGGCGGCAAACCAGCAGAGGCAGGCAGCACGACGACACGGCCACGACAGGGGCGGCCCAGACGAACGGCGCGACGGCGACCGCGACGCGACGACGACCCCGCCCACGACGGGCGCCCGAGCACGACGACGAGCAGGCAGGGGCGGCGCGAACCAAGACCCCCGCCCCAAGCGCAGAAAAAACGAGCCGAGACCAGCCGAGGCGACAAGGAGCGGAGACAACCGCGCCCAACAGCCGACCGAGCCCCGAGGAAAAGCAAGCGCCCGCCCCCAGGACCCGACCAACGCCGCGGCGGCGGCGGCAGAACGGCCGACGGGCCCGCGCCGCGGGCGCGCGCCCCGCGCGCGCGGCGCGAAACAATCAAATCAACACCTGCGAAGCAGACGGCGCCAGGGCGCGCCGCGACCCGCCCCGGCGCAATCCCCGTGGCGCGCCTGCGCGAGCCCCCGCGGCGCGCCCGCGCAAGCCAACACAGAAGCAACAACCCCCGAGCGCGGGCGGCGCGCCCTGCGGTCAGGCAGCATGCGTCGCGCGTCGCACGCGCCGAGGCGCCGCGGGGCCCGTCGGCCGACCTTCGATTTGTGCCCGCGCAGCACCCTGCGGGTGTGCGCTCCCCACATACTCCTCCTCCTCTTCCTCCTCCTCCTCCTCCTCCTCCTCCTCCCCTCCTGTCCCTCCTCCACCTTCCTCCCTCCTCCTTCCACCTCCTCCTTCTCCCCTCCCTCCCTCCTCCCTCCTCCTCCTCCTCCTCCCCTCCTCCTCCTCCTCTCCTCCTCCTCCTCCTCCTCCTCCTCCTCCCTCCTCCTCCTCCTCCCTCCTCCTCCTCCTCCCCCCCTCCTCCTCCTCCTCCTTCCTCTTCCACACCACCACCACCACCACCACCACACCACCACCACCACCAACCACCTTCCTCCTCCCATCCTCCTCCCTCCTCCTCCATCCTCCGACTCCTCCCCCTCCTCCTCCTCCTCCTCCTCCTCCTCCTCCTCCTCTCCTCCTCCTCCTCCTCCTCTCCTCCTCCTCCTTCACCACCTTCCTCCTCCTCCTCCTCCTCCTCCTCCTCCTTCGTCCTCCTCCTCCTCCGCCGCCTCCTCGTATTATTAGTTGTCTCCTTCTTACTATGACTAGCATATGTTGTTTAGCATGATTACTCTTCTTATAAGTATCAATTTCATCCGTGATCTTGAGTTGTCTCATTGATCTCCGGATTTATTCGAGTGTTAATGTTCTCTGTAGTCGTATACGTGGTAATGCAATTAGTCGTAACAATATTCGATTTCCCCGTCTTCGAATAGTTTGCTGATAACGTGATTAAGAGTTCCGTATTGCTGTTCCTCCTCCTCCGTCTCAGTCTCCTCCTCCTCATACTTCTCCTCATACTCCTCCTCCTCCTCCTCCTCCTCCTCCTCCTCCTCCTCCTCCTCCTCCTCCTCCCTCTTCCTCCCTCCTCTCCTCCTCCTCCTCCTCCTCCTCTCCTCCTCCTCCCTCCTCCTCCTCTCTCTCTCCTCCTCCTCCTCCTCCTCCTGCTCCTCGTCCTCCTCCTCATTCCTCCTCCTCCCTCCTCCTCGTCCTCCTCCTCCCCCTCCTCCTCCTCCTCCTTCGATTCCTCCGACTCCTCCTCACATCCATCTCCGCCTCCCCCTCCTTCCTCCTCATCCTTCCTCCTCATTCTTCCTCCTCCCCCTCCCCCTCCTCCTCCTCCTCCTCCTCCCCCTCTCTCCCTCCTCCCCTCTCCTCCTCCTCACCTCCACCACCACCGTCCTCCTCCGCCCTCATCCCTCCCTCCTTCTCCTCCTCCTCCTCCTCCTCCTCCTCCTCCTCCGCCCTCATCCTTCCCTCCTCCCCTGGAGCGCCTTCACCTCGTCGGAGCACCCGCCCCTGCGCGCGAGGTAGATCAGGGGCGTCTGCGAGCAAGGCGGCGGCGGCGGGATGCGCGCAGGGAGCCGCACGGGAGGCGCCGCCCGCCCCCGCGCGGCACGGCAGGCTCTCGGGCATCGACGCGCCCAGGTCGATGCGGTCGGAGCCCGACCACGAGAAACCGTCCGCGAGAAGCCCAACCCTCCAGGGCACCCTGGAGGCAAGCAGGGTGCTCCTTGGCGTGGGCCCTCACTGTACAAGCCCCGGCCAGCCAGGCGTTGCAAGAGCCCGCCAGATCCTGCAGGATCCTGCAGCATCCAGCGCGCAAGCTCGGGCCAATGCAGCCCTGGTCTCCTGCGGGGCCCTTCCAACATCCGGCGCTGACGCTGGAGGTCTGGAGGCCGTCTCGGGGGAAACGAACCCCCTGAACCTCTCCACGGGCCACAGCGTCGAGGCGGACCGAGGCCAGAGTGTCGAGGCGGACCCAGTCGTGGCGCCCCCCTGCAGGGAGGCCCCACAAAGGAGAGCGTCGACCCTCGAGCGCCGATCCTCGACGCCTCCAGAGATCTCTGGAGGGATCCGCGGAAGCATAACGGGGGCTCGAACAGTGCCAAAGACGTCAACACACCCTGATCCTCGACCGTTGGTGGTCCTCACATCCGGGTGGTGGGAGCCCCTTCTTTGAGCAGGGACCGACCGTCCCGGCATTCCTATAGTCCTACCACGAAATGTCATTGAACCCAACAGTGTTCTAAGAGCAAAAACAATGTTCTTGGAACATATTCCCGATCTGTTAAAACAAGACAGTCCAAGCCAGAAATGTTCTAAGAACATTTCCTGGAAACCACAAAAAGGTTCCTGGAAGCCACAAAAGCGTGCGTGCATTGCCGCGGTGCCGCTGCCGTGCTCAGCCCTGCTGAGAGGCGTCCGTCGACTCGGGTGCCCATGCATCGCTCTGGGCCTCCTCCCCTGACCTTCTCGGGATGGCTGACAAATTAGCACCAAAGCCTTCGAGATGAACAGGCAAGGTCATTGGGCAGTCCTGACCTTAATGGGCCCTGGAAACAACAGGGCCGTTTTTTTACCGGTTCCGTTCTGCCATCTGTTTGCCGGTTTCGACGCCGTTTTTTTACCGGTTCCGTCGCCGTTCTTTCACGGGTTCCCGCTCCAGTTCCAATCCTGGAGCCGCCTTTGTTGCCGTTTCCGGTCGCCGTTTTTGTTGCCGTTTCAATTTTCAAGGGACGCTTTTTCGGAACCGGTGAAAAAAGGCCCTGCAGGTCTGGACAGGCCATCCTCGTTCACCGACCCCGGTCCCCAGCAGTAGGACAGAGCAGGGGGGGCGCGCGCGTTCAAAGCCTCGATCCTGTTCATCCTCCGCCTCCAGCCACTCCTCCCTCGTCCTAGTCCATGTCGTGGTCGTCGTCCTCTTCCTCCTCCTCCTGCAACATCCTACTCTACTCCCCCCCATCATCCTGGCTCGGCTGCCAGACGCTAGGTGCCTCACCAATGGCATGTGCCCGGCCAACGCCGTGAAACTAGCTTCACAGTGCATCGCTGTGCCCGGCCAACGCACAGATTGACTCTGATCATATGCTTCATTCCCTGCACTTGCTCGAGATGGCCGATCACTCCCAACATGAGGGAAGTGCGTTCTGGAATCGCGGTCCTCCTCACTCATCTGCTGCTGACGCTTCCCTGCCAGCCCCAAGTGACGTTCGGCAAGCTTGGGGAATGTTATGTGTTATGTGGGGAAGGACGTGTGCGGGAGGCGATGGTGGCCTTGACGGGTCTGGGGGGCACTGAGCTAAACACTGGAGGAACAGAAGATGTGGTTGGGCACCGGTTCCCCTGGATGGGGCCAGTGCGGATGCAGATCTAGGTCCTGACGCCATGCGGTTAGGAACCCTGCCGACGGATTCCCAGTCGAGTCCCAGGGCCGAGCGTGTCGCGCTGATCATGCTTCTGCCTTCCACAGGTAGTCATGTCGTTGCAGATGCTGGTCACTGGCCGCTGGCTCGGGGCTTCAGGAGGGATAGGTCTCACATTAAGTCGGGCCTGTCCCCCTACAGGGGGATTTTCGACGAACAATACAAAATACTCAAAAAATATCCCAAAATGATCAACAAATACTCCAAAAATAGTCCCCAGACAATTTTCTGACTATTTTTGAATATCCCCCCTGTAGAGGGACAGGCCCGACTTAAGGCTGGACCTCTGGCTCAGGAGCTGGAGCCTCCCGGTCTTGCGCAAGAAAGGCGCGGGGAGATGCTACCCATGCAACGGCTTCGACCCGTGGCTTCTCAGGCATCTCGGAGCCTGTGTTAAGTCGGGCCTGTCCCTCTACAGGCGGAATATTCAAAAATAGGTCGAAAAAATATGGGGACTATTTTTTGAGTATGTTTGACCATGTTGGAACATGTTTTGAATATATTTATTGTTCGTCAAAAAATCCCCCTGTAGGGGGACACGCCCGACTTAAAGCCTGTGTTTTTCCTGCGTGCTCGTGCCGATGATCTTCCTGGGCAGGCCGCCGCCATAGCTGAGACTCCCCACGAGCCTCTACCTGTTCTCCCGTACCTCCCTGCCAAAACGAAAAACCACCGAAGTCCAGATAAACAGCGTATGGGTCCAGCCCTGTCGTAAAGTTGCCCTGCACTGCAAGCGTCTTGTCCAGGACAGGGTGGGGCGACCCCCTCCCCGCCCAAAAGGCGTTGGCAGCGGCTCGAAGCTCTTGGTCACTCGGTCAGCATGCTGGGCAACAGGTTTGTAAGTGCATGTTGTGCCGTCGCCGCCTCGAAGCGACGCGTGGCCAAGTTCGAGATTTGTTTGTGAGCGCTTTCTTATTCGGCGTTTTGACATTGAGCGAAAAGGGGAGGGAGGGGGGGGGTCTGGCTCCGGACCTCTGCTTGATACGACCGTTTGCATCGCTGCGTCCTGTTCGCAACGCTACTCCCGCGTCGATCGGCAAAACAATGAAGAAGACAACGATCACCTTCGAGGCGACGCGTGGCAAATGTCAAGAGTAGTGTCCTAGTCGGTGCTTGAGGGCGCGAGAGGTAAGACCCTCGTGAAGGAGCGAAGCCGTAATCGCGCACCCCAAGGTCCCTCGGGCGCACTCCTCCCACGACCCTTGATGTGTTGCGCGGCGTCCTGTATTGCTCGGAGCTCCCTGCTCCTTATTAAGGCGTGCCCGCCCGGTGGCACACACACACACACACACACACACACACGCACACACAAACACACAAACACACGCACACACACAGGCAGGCGCCATTGTTGTATCGCACCTCTTCCGAGACCTTATGCCAACGTGCGGCATGCCTTTTCCCAAGCAGTGCTGTGAGTACCGCTCAGGTCCCTCATGAGCACAGCGGGCCGCCGTGCTGAGGCTGACTGCTGTGATGCCAGCGCCCGCCAGAGGAGCCTCTGGCGCACCGGTCCTCTGGCCGTTCGGCCAGGCAGGTCTCTGGCGCCGATCCCACATCCGCTCGGCCGCGGAGGCCTCCGGCACCCAGCATCCGTGCGTTCCACCGGGCAGGTCTGCAGACTGTCCGCCCAGGTGCGGCATGGCTTCGCCTGAGCAGTGATTTGCATCGCCGCTCCTTGCCGTCGCTCGGACGTCCACGTCCCGTGCGGCTGCCGTTTTCGCGCGAGCTCTTCCGGCTCGATGATCCAAGACGCTCCTCGATGGCCCTCGCCGAGGAAAAATGCACACGCCCGAGCGATGCCAAGGCCCAGGTCCATCACGAGTGCAGCGGCCCGCTGTGCCGAGGCCGACTGCTGTGTATTGCAGGCGCCCTGGCCAGACGAGGTCCCCGCCGCCCGCCCAACTGGCGCCCCCCTCCTCGGCGTCCTCTTCGGCCTCCTCACGACCGACCTCCGGGCCTCTCCTCTGGAGCACGTTCTGCTCATGATTCCGAGGCGGAGGTAGCCACGGAGACAAGGGCCCTCCGGGGGGGCCGAAGCACAGACCATCCTCGTCCGTATCCCCCTCCCCCTCCTCGGTCGGAGCTGACAAGGAAGCCGAGGTCGCTGCCTTGTCAGGAGCGCGAACCATCAAGAATAAGACGAGAAAAAACGAAAGAGAGCAGCAGCAGCAGCAGCAGCAGCAGCAGCAGCAGCAGCAGCAGACGTTTTCAATTCGCACATGTGGCTGCAAAGTTGCAGCAACTTCAAAGATGGAGGGCGGCCCGATTTCAAAAAGGAGCTCTCGCCTGAGCTCTGCGCACATTCGTGTAAAAGGCTTGCAATCCCTTTAACCACCGTGGGCGGTTCCGCTTAAAATGTGGCTCTCGCCTGAGCGCCGCGAACACTCGTGGTAAATAAAGGACACAGTTTCAAGGGCTTGTATGGTTGGAGTCCATGGGATGGCAGCCTGGAGCGATTTAGGACTATCAAGGCGCAACAAAAAATTGTAGTGATAATCCCAGAAACAGTATCCTAGGATTCTCAGGACGCAATGCCCGCATTGATTCACAGCGCTGAAGTCCCTGCAAAAAAGTTTGGAACGACTGAGGATTCTCAGACGGTTTCTTCCGATGGGGCACTTCCTGCGATGAAAAAAAGCTCTTGGAGGGACTTGCGAAAAGGGAACTTGTAGAAAGGGCTCTATCGTTGATGCTTCTTGCGTTTTCACTGGTCCTCCTCCTCGTCCTCCTCCTCCTCCTCCTCCTCCTCCTCCTCCTCTTTCGCCTTCTGTTGCCTGTTGCCTGTTGGCTGGACTGTCGCGCCGACGCAGCCCTCCCCCCCAGGGCCAGTTGGCCCTGGGGGGGTGATCAATCTAGGCAGCCAACTTGGCGTCACGCCAGCGACCGAATAGAATACCAAGTAAAAGATGGCGCGCACACACACCATGCGCGAGGAGAAGGAAGAGGAAAGACACACAAACATGCTTGTTTCTCTTTTTACCTTTCCTACCGTTCCCCCTCCCCTGGTTCGAGAAAACCCGTCCTGGCCCGTCGACCCCCTGCTCCTCCTCCTGCTCCTCCTGCTCCCCCTAGCGCCACGCTCGTCTTCTGCCAACACATGTTCCTCCTGCTCCTCCTCCTCCTCCTCCTCCTCCTCCTCCACCTCCTCCTCCTCCTCCTCCTCCTCCTCCTCCTCCTCCTCCTCCTCCTCCTCCTCCTCCTCCTCCTCCTCCTGCTCCTCCTCCTCCGCTCCTCCTCCTCCTCCTCCCTCCTCCTCCTCCTCCTCCTCCTCCTCCCTCCTCCTCCTCCTCCTCCTCCTCCTCCTCCTCCTCCTCCTCCCCGAGCCGAACACTTGCTGGCAGAACACGAGCGTGGCGCTGGGGGGGCCGGGCGCCCCGCGGCGCCTCCTTGTCCGTGCGCCGCCGCCTCGGCAGCGACGACGACGACGACGACGACGACGACGAGGACGACGACGACGCCGACGAAGACGTCAGCAACGACGACGACGATGACGACGACGACGACGACGACGAGGACGACGACGACGACGCCGACGAGGACGACGACGACGACGCCGACGAAGACGTCAGCAACGACGCGGACGCACAACCTCGCAAGCTGTTGCTCAGCAGCGTCGGCGCTCACGCGGCGGGCGCGGCATCCCCGTGGCAGAGGCCTTCCCTGCCGGCGGCCCCCCCGCCCTTGACTGGGGGCCCCGAGCGCGGTGTTCTGCTCGAGCGCGGTGAAAAAACACAGCGGGCGCCCTCCGCTCGCCCTCGCTCGGACGTACAGTTCCCGTGCATGTTTCGGTCTCGTGCGTGTTTGTTTTGCTCGAAGGTCCAGGATGGTCCTCAATGGTTCTCGCCGAGAAAAAATGCACACGTCCGAGCGATGCCAGGTCCGATGCCGTGGTGTGGCAGCAGCGAGATGAGCGGATGCTTTTGCCTTGAGCCAAATCGGCAAACGACAGTACTGTCTTCTCTAGCTGACCGCTGCGTCTGAAACGAACGAGTTCCCAAACTCGTTCTTATGACATGATCAACAGAAAAGATCATTAAGCTAAACCTATAATACCGAAATCAGGAAGCCTGTCACATGGGTCAAGCTTTCTCCTAGGTTTAGCTTCCCCGTACATAAAGCAGTAACTGTACACAGCAAGTCAGACACCCTGGAAGAACAGGATGGGCTAGGAAGGAGAGGGAGGAAGAGAGGTCGTCCCGGAGGCCAACCCCGAAGCCGACAGGGCTGAGACAAACTCCGCCCACGATACCAGACGGGAGTCGCCGTCGAGGGTCCTTCTCGAAGCAGCGTGGGATCGGTCCTTCGCACCTGGCTGCTCTTTGCGACGGGCCATCTCAGCACCCTCGTCTATTAGCACCAGCCTACCGTTGGCCAGCAGATTGGCCAAGGCGGCGTTGCTCTTGCTCACGTCGTCCTTCGTGAGCGTATCCACCGGCACCCTGCCGTGTGGCACCCATCGTACGTGGCCCCGGGCTCTCTCGAGGGTCTCACATACCCCCGCCAGATCCAGAGCTGTGCGCCTGTCTCGGGCGCTGGCATTGCCCTCCTTGAGCATCGTGTCGTAGATGCTTTTTGCGTCTACCACATGAACTTGATCCACTCGGCCGCCTAATCGACAGTCCCTCCTGAGAACTGTCGTGAAAGGTCCCGAACCCCTGGACGTGTCATTCACATCAACATCCCTGAAAACCACGTCCCGGTACAAAACCTGCAGAAATTCTACTTCTGCCACGGCGGCAGAGAGGGCCTGGGTTTCCCCGGCCAAGGTCGAAGAGACCTTCCTACGCAACTTGGAACTGCGCCATCCCAGCACGGAAGCCTTCACGGCGCAGTTATCCAGCACGCTCCTGTCCGTAGCAAGGATCATCCACGCGCCCTGGGTGGGGTCTTCGGGGAGACCCCTCTCGCCCACGAGTCCTTCGTTGGCTCCAACACCCCCGGCATCCGAGAAAGACACAAACGCCATACGGTCAGGGTCGAGCTTCCGAATGCTGAGGCCTCTGGAAGCCGTTGACCTCAAGTACCTCACCATTCGATTGGCAATGGTGACGTCACCCGTCGTAGCGTTCTTAAGCCTGCTAGCTAAGATGCTGGCCGCTCCGGCCGCCTCGGGTCGCGTCTCTCGCCCGACCCAATTAAGCTTATATATCAGAGAACGGAGGGACTTGAACTCAGCGGGAGTGAGAGGGGTTTTCTTTAGCCCGAGCCTCCCGCGCTCCATGCTCACTGGCCTGACCTCCTCTAGTATGTACTTCTCTTGATCGATGAGGGTCCGGTGGGGAGCAAACGACACACGCCTCCCGGCATACTCGACTGGCCCCTCGCGGCAGTCGCGGCACTTCCCGAATTTGAACCGGGACTCGAGCACCTGACGAACCCATGTGCGAGTCTCCCGAGAGCTGCTGGATATGAAGAAGTCATCCACCTCCAGAAGGATCATGTTCAGAATGGCCCCGTCAGGGCCGCATCTGATCCACCAGCACGGTTCGAGTAGGCTTCTCACGAAACCCTGTTTCTGCAGAAACCCGACCACGGTTTTCCTCCAAGCAAAGGGGGCATCGTCGAGCCCATACACGTTGACGAGTAAACGGATCAGGGACCCCTTCTCCACCCGGATCCCTTCGCAGGGTTCCACGTAAATCTCTCCTTGGGTCCTCTGCATCGGGTTCGATTGACAGAAGGCGTTTTTGACGTCGGCTATATCTCCTAAATGACCCAAGTTCATCATGACTTGGACGAACATGAGAATTGACGTGGTCTGAGGGGTGGGCGAATACACGAACAGCGACCCGGTGTCAGGGTCCTTGTGGCCATGGACGCACCATCTCGACTTGGCAGTGGGCTCGGCGAAGGTGCCTTCCACCGGCTTCCACCGACGCACCATTCGACTGGTAATTATCCGATCCGGACAGGTGCGCCTGACAGCCTCCGCCTCCTTGGGAGGTATTACTTCCACCGCTCCTGAGCCCATCATGTTCTGCCACTCCTTATCATCTGACATCTCGAACTTCGCTCTCTCCGCTGGACTGAGCTGTTTGATGGAAATCTCACCTCCACGGCTGGCCGCCAAGATCCCGTTGTCCCCGGAGCTCTCGACCCTTTCAACAAGCCCCAGGAAACACCCATCCTCGCTGGTCTCCACAAAATACGAAGTCCCGCCTTCAGCTTCGGTCCGGGCCTCAATCTCAGCCACCCGTCGTCCGACGAGCTCCCCCCTGGGCTTCGACTGGCTCCTCTCTCTACTGTCCCCGGCGGCGGCGGCGGCAGCGCCGGCAGCCGCAGCAGACGACGACGGAACCGAGTCGGCCTCTGCCGCCGTTGGCGGCTCCAGGCCCGGGGGAGGCTCCACTCGTGGCCGTTTGGCCTCGCTAACCTCTGGCGGGCAGCTGGCGGACCTAACGCCTGGCCCCTCGTCCCCCAGGGGTCTCCGAAAACAATGAGGAACGTCGCTCGGCTGCTCGAGCTTGGCCCTAGTTGGCCTAACCGGCACAATCGGAGGGGGCGATGGAGGAGGCAGCGACACGGGAGGAGGAGGTTCGACAGACGGAGGATCGACGGCTTCCCCGGGGATCCTTTCGTCGGGCCCCGGGATCGCTTGGAGATCTCCTTCGCCTGGAGGCGTGCCGATGCCTGATGACTCGCCTGGCTCCTCGACGCTTTCCGAGATCGAGGGAAGTCGTGTCCTCTCGGAACCCGCGTTGGCCACCGCTGACCCTCCCGCTGATGATGGTCTGGATCGAGGACCCCGTGTCCTGAGAAGAGGAGGCCCCGTACCGATGGGATCAAAACCACGACCCGCGGAGGGAGGGCCCACTGGGCCCACAGGCTCGGCCACCTCTGGCCTGACCCCGGGTCCCGCCAACTGAGGAGCAGAATCTGATCCCGGCGACAGAGGTTGATCCCAAGCCTCATCGGGAGGGGGGCCTTCTCGCTGCACGTCCACGGCCGACGCTCGTCTAGACTGTGCCTGGGCCATGAGCTCGGACCACTGTGGGTCTTGGGCTACTTGAATCCCGAACTCTTCCCCGGGACTGGCGTGCCGCACCTGTTCGGGAGAGCACTTCCATAGTCGGGCTATTACCGCCGCCCAGACCGTTCCCCTCTCGGCCAACACCACGACCCCGGGCCCCGTCCAAGCGTCTCGCCTGCGACCCAGCGTGTCCGCCCGCGACCCGGCCCGAGTGAGCCTGCGCCACACAAACACCCACTGGCCAGGACTGAAGGTGGTCTGGGACGGTCCCTTGGCCTTGCTGGCCTTGTGCATTTTGTCTCGAGCGGTGGTCTCCATGGCCAGACGGCGAGCGACATCTCGGACTCTCTGAGATCGGGCGAACTCCGCACCGGCCGAATCCTGTTCGGACGGTGGCCGCAAGCAGTCTTGCCATCCGGGAAGGCCCATGTGGTCATCCGACAAGATTTCGTGTGGCAGGCGTGGGTTCTCTCCGAAAACCAGCTGCATGGGCGAAAAGCCTCCCCGGTGCCAAAACCTGTTTTTGTGGGCACAGAGCTCATGGATGAGCTCGTCCAGCTCCTGCACATCCCCGGGCAAAGCAGAACCAGCCTCCACCTCGCTTTTGATTCGTTATTTGATCCAACCCCCGTGGCGCTCGACTCGGCCGTTCTGCCAGGGGGAGTTAGCGTCACAGACGTGATGCAGTACTCCCCGTTGCTCCAGGCCGCGAGCAAATCTCTCTTCGAACTCTGGGCCCCCGTCTGAGAGAAGAAAGTGAGGAGCGCCGAATGGCCTTATCCAGGCAGAGACAAAGGCGCGCCACACAAGAGAGGCCTTGGGTTCCTCGACCCGCGCACATATCTGCAGGTTGGATCCGTGATCGACAATATTGAGATAGGGCAGGACCTTGTCCTGATATGGAACATAAAACAAATCGACGCCCACGATGTGGTTAAAACGGAAAGTCCGCGGCATGGCAACTCTGCGATGACTGCTGGACCGAGCACGCTCGGCACACTCTGAGCACTTAAAGGAATCGCGGCCCCACCTCAGAATATGGACTTTGACTCCCCCGGCCCTCAGGACTCGCACGAATTTCCTATTGCACGGGTGCCCCATGTTAACATGCAGCCGAAACACCAGCCTCTTTTCGGTTTCCGATGGGTCCGGAAGGGGTTCGCTCACCTTGGCGCTGCTGGGAAGTCTGGTCTCGGGCACATCTTCGTCCTCACTTCCCTCCGGATCCTCTTCCTCGTGGCCCAAGCCTTCATCCCCTTCGGGAAAGTCTCCCTCCTCGTACTGGGCCCAAGTCACCGGCCGTGGTCGACGAGGTCCGCTCCATTCTTCTGTCACCGCGCGAGCCACGGCCTCCGCAAATGCCGGAGGATACTCTTGAGCAGAGGAGGTCCTGCTCTTACCCTCAAGCAGCACGTGTCTGTGATCCCCCGGACAGAGGTGCCCCTCTAGGATCTCTTGGAGCCTGGGGTGGTTCGTTAGAATCCCGGTCGGCTTCTTGTTTAGCCCATCTCTGGTCACGCTCAGACCGAAGGTGCACATATCAACCCGTGTCCTGCGGACCCCGGGTAGGCTAGACACGAGCTGAACTACCTTAGTTGCCCAAGAACTCGCGAACAGGGGGTGCTCAAAAGCAAAGTACCGATCTTTCGTCACTCGATCGCTAGCTATCTCCATACACAAGATAAGATCATTTATACCCTCGACGATCGCTCGCTTCCATTTGATCGGATCGCGAGCCGCCTGACTGATCCTGCTGATGATCGAAAAGGTCCGACACGGTGGACAGAGCCACGTCAGCTCGGGGTCGTCACGATCCAGGGCCTCCCAAAGCTCCCTGCGGTCCCTGGAGACGCGGGAGTCCCAGCATTGGGCGATATCCCAACTGGCCCTGGGACCCAACGCCCCCCCCCGACGTTCGACCCTGGGAGCAATCCTGGGCGGAGAAAACACCTCCATAAAGGCTGTCCCCTTCTTACGTGGCAGGGCGTGGTTGGATAACACCGCTGTCCCGGAATCGTCTGGAGTCGAAACCATGGTCTCCAGGGAAGCCCTGACACGGGGAGGGCACGATACCTCGTGATCGTCATTGACGGTATCCCCCAACAACCATTCGGCTCCCTCAAAATCGGCCAAGACCCGGCCTGGGAGCTCCCCGGCGCCAACCCCCGCAGGCCTCTCTCTGGCCCGATCCGGGGGTTGAGACCCCGCGGGAGCATCTTGACTCGCCGGCTCTCTCGGTGTCGGAGCCTTATTCTCATGTCAGAAATATGGGAAAGCAGAGAGAGGGATTAGGAAGAGGAGAGGTGGAGGGAGTCAGCGGGCACGGACACGAGGAACGACACCTCTTCGCACCTGACGCAACAGAAGCAGTGCAGCCGCCTCGAGAGAAGGCGGCGCCAAGGCCTAACGAACGGCCCCTCGGCCGCTCTGCTTCAAAGGGGCCGCTCTGCTAACGGCGGCCCCTGAGCCAGAGCTGCTGATGTCGCTCATGTCGCTCAGGACCTCCCAGCCTGCTGCGGGACTCTCCTCCTCTGGTATGGAGTAGAGACTGCCCGCTGTCGTTGCTGAAGTCGTCGTTGTCCCCGTCGCAGTGAAACCGTCCCGCTCGCCCAGCGGCTGATACGATTGAGGTGGCTGAGCTGGCTGCGACGGCATGCTCTGCTGTGCTGCCGGCGGCTGACCCGTCGGTGGCGCCGACTGCGCCGGCTGCTCGCTGCCACTGCTGCCCGTCCCGGCCGCTCCTGCCGGCGACTCGTACCACGGGTCTCCCATCTGCCAGGCTGGGTTCGCCTGCCCCGTATTCATCACCTGGGCGATGGAGGTGACGGCTGTCCCGATGTTCACCACCATGTACCCGATCTGCTGAAGTGCTGTCTCCACGTTGTTCACCGCGCCGACAAGGCCATTGATAGACTCCTGTAGGGTGTCCAGACTTTCCGCGAAGCTCTCGAACGTCCCCAGCATGTTCCTGATGTGCTGGATGCCCTGGAAGATCTGCTGCAAGCCCTCCTGGGTCTCGCTGGGCACGCTGAGCGCCTGAGTCGCCACAGCCGTCATCTGATCCAGAACCGACTGGATCTGCCCGAAAGCTCGAATGCCCTCCGGCACCTCCTGCAGCTGCCATTGGAGGCTCTGGAGGAGCCCCGCGAGCTGGTTGACCGCGGTCAGAGCCGCGCCCCCCGATCGAAAGCCGGGGTCCTCCTGGAGGTACTGGAGCATCCTCTGGGAGTTGGCTGCGGCCTGCCTGGCTGCCTCCGCTGCTGACGGAGGTGGTGGCTGATCTCCTCCTGGTCCTCCTTTCTGGCCGACTGGAATCCACACAATCCTTTCTCCGCACACCGTACAGCGAGAGCCACTTCCCCATTGATTTCCGTAGTACTTGATGGCTCTGGGTGGATGGGGGCATCGGTCCGCCGGTGGTGCGGTGGATGTCCCTGGCTTCGGCGCTGGTTTCGGTGGTGGCTTCCCGGCTGCTGGCCCTGTCAACGGAGCATCTCCGCATCCCACAGCATGGGGAGGCACCTCGATCCCGGCTGCGATCACCTCGGGAGGAGGTCCGTCGGGCGGCGGAGGAGTTGCCCCCGCCTGTACCATGGCTGCTGCTGCAGCGGCCGCCCCAGGAGGTACCTGAGGAGGGAGTGGTACGGGGTGAGACCCCATCGCTGCCGCTGCTGCCTGCCAGCGCGCTGGCCCTGACCTTGCTCCCGGGTTGGTGCTTGGCCCGGCCGCTGTCTGGGCAGTCCTCCGGGCCTCGGCTTGTCCTGCGCCGAAGGCCGCGTGGTCGCACTGAATGACATTCCCGCCCGGGTTGTGCATCCCCTGGAACGGCCCCGCCAGAAGTGCCCGTGCAGCCGCCGCGCTCGAACCTGCTGAATCCACGAGAGGAGGCGGCTCCAACTGCTGGCCACCCGACGTCCCGGGCATCGCCTGGGGCATGGCAGCGTCGGCCTCGTCGAGGCCTGCAGTGGCCTGGTCGAACGACTCTGAAGACACGTCGGACTCTGCATTCCGGCGTGCCAGGAACTCCTCGGTCGCTTGGGCTGCCTTGCCGGTGGTGGCCCTCTTCGGGCCCGCCTGGACTGTTGCCATCAACCCGACGATGACTGCCGCACGAAGCCCTGACATGACTCCCTGCATGGACATGGAAGACAAACTGCGAATGCTGAGAGTTGCGCTGTTGAAAGCGTCGCTGATAGCTGCAGCTCGAGCCGATGGCTACGGATAGAACCATGAGCGTTCTGGCCATCAGGCACCACACCCTCGCAGCGTTAACAACGAGGTCCTTAGCTCCATGCTCGAACGCCCGACACAGGTTTCGTGGCATCTTCTTTCCCAGAGTCTCCCAAGGCCCAGAGGCCCGGCTCCTACTCCTGGCTCGAACGGTCTCCGCTGTCGTCGGGTCCTTCTGCACCGCCTTAGCACTCACTCGGGATCCTGAGGCAACTACTGATGATGAGCAGACCGTCTGAGCCCGCGGCACAATGTCTAGAACTCCGTGCCCTCGTACTCCGAATTGCTCTGGGACCGCTCCGTCTGGTCGCCTGGGACCTGAAACGACGATGAAGACCGATGTGATGATGTACTTGCTGAGGTCGCCAGTCGCGTCCATGATGGGCGCTCGCTCGCCCGCTGACAGCTGGAAGGAAGTAGCTGTCAGGAAAGGATACTTCTCTAGCGCACTCGTCGGCGCCAGGAGAGAGCCTGACACCGCACAGACGACATCTGCCATGCGGTGTCCCGAACTGAGCTTCTGTAAAGGAATGTCGCGCCTCAACTTGCTAGACGACAGTATGTTCCTGGGCAGGTCGAGGGTACACCCCAGGAAGTCTAGCAGGTTGACGCTCAAAATGTGCGGCACGTCCTCGTTCAGGACGGTCGTCTCGACGACCCCGAGGACCCCGCCGAGACATAGTGGATACAGCACAGTGCCAATCACTCGCGCCTCGCCACCGATGCCGTGTGCCTTCTTGGGCGCCTTGAACTCCCTCGGTACTTCCACGTAGCATAGCCCCTGCTTGGCCAGTGCCTCGGCCTCGCGGTTGAGGGAGGGTAGGCCGACAATGTCACTACCTGCTCCTGGGTCGACCAGCCCCTGCGTCACTGCGGCGTTCAGGAAAACGTCTGTGGTCCTGACCTCGGCCTGCGCCCGCTGCAGAACCTGCAGCTCGTCGCGCGAGATCACCGGGTAGTTGGTGCAGCCGTCGAACGTGTAGCCCGCTAGGCCCCGGCTTGCTGAGGCCTCCTTCCGGTCTCGCGGAGGGTGAGGACACTCGCGATGCCAGTGACCTTTCTCCTTGCAGTTGTGACACTTCGTTATCTTCATGAGCTTCTTGCGGTGTGCATCTCCGGACCTTGCTCCTCGATCTCCTGGCTCGCGTCGTCCTCCGCCGCGACCTGGCCGAGCATCTCGACCCTTGCCGCGGCTGCGGCCCTTGCCGGCACCGCTGCGGGGACGAGCGCCATAGTACTCGCGGTCCTGCTTGGCCGCCCGCTTCAGGTCCATGTTCTGTTTCCAGGTGCGCTTGACCTGTCTCTCCATCTGCATGTATACCTCCTCGGCCTCGCCCTCGGAGATGTCTAGGTCGTCGATCTCCGCCAAAATGGCTTGCACGTCGCCCTCCGACAGGTCGTCGGAGTCGTCGTCTCCCTCCTCGACATTTTCGTCGTAGTAGGAGTCGTCTCCTGCCTCGTCCACTCCGGGGTTGGCCGTCGGGAACGACTGCTGAGGGTAGGACGAGGGAGGAGGGGAGAGAGTCTGTCCGCCCGCGCTGTCTCGGCCGACTTCTGCGGCGAGGACTGGATGCGAGCTTGTCCTACCTGGAAGTAGCCTCTCGCCGCTTCCGTAATCTAGCTGTCTCAAGGCCCACGACACTTGATCGTAGTCGAGGCTGCCGCGAGTGAGCGTCCTCAGATTCTGCTGGCCTTGTGCTGACAAGCCAGCACCTTCCTCCAGCAGAAAGCCTTTCAGCTTAGTAGACATCCAGATGTCATGGGTCTCTGCCTCGGCGAGATGCTGGTCACGTCTAATGACAAACTGCGTCAGCGTCTCCTTGGACTCTCGCGTGCACTCGAAGAGTGCCCGCCTTCCTGCTCGCCTGAGGTCATCTCCCTCACGTTCACCCGCCATGACGTCCATGCGGCGCAGAACTGCATTCAGCCACTGCCCGCCAGTAATCACGTCGTCGCTGAGGTCTTCGAACTTCGCCTGCATGGCCCAGTCGAACCCCTTCATCAGCTTCTCGTAGCGCCGCCAGACCTGGACATCCGTGCCCTGGTTCCAGCGCAAGATGGACTTCTTCCATAGTCTGTAGTGGGCCCAACCGGGCCAAGAGGGAGGATCGGAGAAGTCGCCCTTGGACCACTGGCTGGACGACCACTCCTGGCCTTGCCATTCCTGGCCGGGCCATCCCTGGTCACGCGATCGCCATTCTCGCTGCTGCCAGCTTTGATCCTTCCATTGATCTGAGCCGTCCTTGTCGCGCTTCCAGGGGTCCGTGTCCTCCCACGGGTCCTTCTCCTCTTGTTGTCTACACGGTCTCGTGTCGTCGAGCCTGCTGCGTTGCCGATAGTGTCCCTCACTACCTCTCTGACCAGGTCGCGCAGCTGCGCGCGAAACTGGTCCCCCTGCTCGACAGCAGGTCCTCCTGACCCAGCGGGCTGACCAGCTGCGGCCGCCGGGGTCGGCGGTGGCTGCTCGGTGCTGCCCATCGTCGCGTAGACACCGTCGTTGTCGTCTGCCGGCATGCTCACGCCCGCCGTGGATCCACGCACTGCACGTCCTCGGAGGAGCGGCAGTCGCCTGGCCTCTCGAGCGGTCCCGGCGCGTCTGAAACGAACGAGTTCCCAAACTCGTTCTTATGACATGATCAACAGAAAAGATCATTAAGCTAAACCTATAATACCGAAATCAGGAAGCCTGTCACAGTGGCGCACCGCGTGGAGAAGAGGGCGCCCGCGCAAGACGTTACTCGGGAAGCTGGCGCGCCACTGTCCGCGCTGCCGACCCGTTGGCCCTCCTGCGCCGCTCAGTCGGCCCTCCATTCGCGCGTGCTGGCCGCGTGCCGTCCGGGTGGCGAAATCCGAACTCGACCCCACCCAACCATCGATGAATCGATGGTAAGGGGGGGCAGGCATAACTGGAGGAGCTGTGGTTCTTACCCCCCTGGAGGAACCCATCGCATCGACGATCTCTCGAGAGGGGTGTCGAAATCGATTGGTCCCCCAGGGGGGTAAGGACCACAGCTCCCCCAATTGTGGCTGGCCTGAAGGGGGGGCAGGCATGGGATTACGCAACGGATTCGACGCATTCCGAGCCGTACCTCCGCCGCCCATCGAGCGACCTGAACCGCTAATCGGCGAAGGCAGGGTTCGGATTCTCGCGCCGAACAGAAGCAGCGTGATACTAGAACTCACATGTGATTCAGCTCAGCTATCGTTATCACACTTTGACCAAAAAAGAACGTGGAAACGTCGTGTCCATCTTGGTAACGGTCGATCTTGGTCAACGTCAATTCGTGGATCATCCTCGTGAACCGGCGACGGTTGACACGGACCATGACCAAAACCAGTATCCATGAAATCCCGCGACATCATGGTCATGGTCATTGTGTTCCTTCCCTCGACTTGGGGCCAACTGGCTTTCGGGCCATAACTCGGGTCCCTGGAGGCTATTCGGGACGATCTGGGCAACAACGGAACGCCCTCGGCGAGGCGCAACCGCCGGAACGCACCCCGAGGCTGGAAAACGCCGAGGCCGACGAGAAAACGCCCAAGGGCCTCGAGCCTCCAGCCCGAAACTCCGTCGGCGCGCCGCCGGGCACCTGGTCCTTGCGCTTCTTCCCTCGACTGATGGGCCCAAAGCGGGCCGGATGAGGTAGTCTGGCGCCGAAGTAGTCTGGCGCCCGAGCAGAGCACGCGTCAACAAGGCGCCGCCTGTGCCTCCGAACAGCACGAGGAGCCGGCATCGAAGAATCGAGGGCGAACAACTCTGCAAACTATGCCGGCCCCTGGCCCAAGACAATTCCTTGCCATCGCTCGGACGTCCATTACCTCTGCATGTGTCGGCTTCGCGCGTGCATTTGTTTGTTTCGCAAGATGGCCCAAAGACTCCTCGATGGTCCTCGTCGAGAAGAAATGCACACGTCCGCTGGATCAAGCATCGGCTGCTCCCAGTCGCTCACCCAAGGCGTTGAGCTCGTTCCCATCAGCGGCGCGAGGTCGGCAGCATGGGACACCAGCGTTCTGAAAACGAACTGGGATACTCCGCCCCCCCACCGGGGCTGGGATGATCCGCCCCCCCCCCCTGGGGACGTGCAACTTACATATGTTTCTGCCCCGCATTTTACTCTGAAACAGAAGCATACCACCACAGCCATGCTGGCATCGACTGGCCCCCTCGCTCCTGGCCTAAACAAACGCGCGCATCGATCGAACATTTAATCGGCAATGTCCAAGACACTCTTGCAACAAAATGACCAAGTGCACGCGCGCGCGCGTCATCGCGCGCGCACGCCGAAAGCCGCCGAAGACTTAAGGCTTCGCAAGGATTTTAAAATCGACCGCCCAAAAAGCAGACGAAACATGATTCAGAAACATGTCGTTTCAGGCAAGGTCTGCGAGATCTTGCGCTTTGCGTTTATATACCTTATCTGTTCTTAAACAAAAACTGAACGTTTTCAGCGTTCGGCCTCTCTTGCGCGCGTGCTGGGGGGGGCTGGTGCGATCACTGTCAAATGAAGCCACACGGGCCACTCGCGCCCGTCGGCCGCGCGCGCATGTCGAGGGGTGCGCTCTCACTGGAATTTCGAGGCAAGTCCAGCGGTGCCGACGAGAGCCCCCCCAGGAGGCCCAACAATAACCCATCCCCCCTCCCTCCTCCTCCCTCATTCCCTCTTCCCCCTCGGCGGCGCACAACGCACCACGACGACGACGACGACGACGACGACGACGACGACGACGGCGGCGGCGGCGACGACGACGACGACGAGGGTGCTCCCCCCCCCGAGCGCCTCGTGGCGGCGCTACCGCTCGGCCGGCATGCCAAGCCCCCGTCGGGCGCGCGCTCGAGCTCGCCCACCATGCGCCCGCCGTCGCCGCGCTTGGCGAGGGCACTGCCTACCACCGGCGGCAAAGTTCGGGCGACCCGCGCGCCGGACGATGGCGGCACGCAAATGACGCAAACGTCGACAACGGGCGACGGGCAGACGAAGGATGACGGCGGAAACAGACGAAGAAGGCATGCGATGGACGACAACTGACGGCGACGGCGACGGACGGACGGACGGACGGACGGACGGACGGACGACGACCACCACCACGACCACGACGGCACGACAACGCCCCGACAGACCGACGCCGTCGACGGACGGACGGACGGCGACGACGCACGATGGCGACGACGGACGATGACGACGACGACGACGACGACGACGACGACGACGACCACGACGACCACGACGACAACGCCCACGACGACGAGGAAGAAAACGGACGCACGGACGGATGGACGGACGGACGGACGGACGGACGGACGGACGACGACGACGACGGTCGACGGACGATAAACGTCAACACGACAGCGGTCGCCAGCGACGGCGTTGACCACGACGACAAAGCCCACGACGACGACGAAGAAAACGGACGCACGGACGGACGGACGGACGGACGGACGGACGGACGACGACGACGACGACGACGACGACGGTCGACGGACGACAAACGTCAACACGACGGCGGTCACCAACGACGGCGATGACAAGCCTCCGGCTTTGGACGATCGGCACGCGGACGCGGGCCCACGACGACACCGCCGCCGCCCGCGACCGTCGTCGACCGGCATCGCCGTCCGTCGTCGTGGTCGTCGTCCGCCGTCCGTCCTGCGTCGTCGGTCCGACTGTCGCTGCCTGGACCCCTTGCGTTCATGGAGGTTGTTGCGCGCCTGTGCGCTGTCGGGGCTGCTGCGGCGACGCTCGGGGTTCCTGGGCGTCCGTCGGGCCCGCTCGGGCCTTCCAGGGCACGAGCATGGTCAGAACGCACACGGTAGACCGATGTGGGGGGCAGCGTTGACCCCCTATTCGTGGTTTTCGTCGGTCATCGTCGTCCTCTGTCATTGTCCGTCGTCGTCGACGACGACGTGGTCGTCATCGTCGTCGCCGTCCTCGTCGACATAGTCGTCGCCGTCCTCGTCGACATCGTCGACATCGCCGTCGTCGTCGTCGTCGTCGTCGTCGTCGTCGTCGTCGTCGTCGTCGTCGTCGTGGGTCGCCATCGTCGTCGTCGTCGACTTCGTCGTCGTCGACGTCGTCGTCGTCGACGTCGTCGTCGTCGTCGTCGGCGTTAGCGTCGTCGTCGTCACCGTCGTCGTCGTCGACGACGTCGTGTCGTCGTCCTCGTCGTTGTCGGTCATCGTCGGTCGTCGTCGTTGTCCGTCGTCGTCGTCAGCCTCCGAGAAGCGGAGGACGACAGCAGAGGTGGGCCGTTCCTCAGAGACCCATTACCCGTCCTCGCCGCAGCCCTGCGCCGCCCGCCCCATTCATCACTCCACCTCCCCCATGTTCCCCATCCTCCCTTTCCTCAATTTCCCAAGAGAGCGCTTAAGACTTACGGGCTTCCTCCTGGTAAGAAATTGCGCCTGGTTGCCCCCCCGGCGGTCCCGGCCCCGCCCGCCGGCACGCCAAATCTCAAGATGAAAAGCCCGCCTGCCGACCCGGCGGTCCTGCTCCCGCCAGTCCCCGCCGCCCTTTTGCAGTGCCGCCCCCCGATGCACTGCAATATCATTGCGTTGCAATCGGTTTGCGCGTCGTTGTATTGTGACTCCAGTGGCGGTCCGCTCTCTCCGTTCTCGATGCGTTTCTGACTTGTCATGCGTTTCTTCTTTCTTCTCGGCACGCGGTGCTCTCTTATCCTCCTAAATCTCGACGGTTGTGCTGTCCTGTTGACTGGTCAGTTGGCAACCACTCGGATAGTACAGGAACCCACCACAGCGCGGCGCTGGGCTGCCTCGGCGCCTCCTTCAGCAGGGCCTCTTCTACAGCCATCCAGTTGTTTCTGAACAAACATGAACCATCCTTTGCATGGTGATCGAACACTGATCTCGAATCTGTCGAGAACACTCGGCTACTTTTGCTCGCGCGAACGGCCGCCTCTTCGAACCCAGCTTCTGGCTGAACATGTCCTCCCGCTAGACACAGAGACGCTGTCCTGCTTCCAATGAATCCGCTGGACACGACGCCTAAGCAGCCAGGGCGCCCCTGCAAACTCGCCGCATCGTCTTCGAGCGGTCGCCCACCGCGGCCGCTTTCGAGATCTTGCCGGCCAACGCTTCGCACACTCCACTACGAACGGCACATGGCATCCGATGCTCTTGTACTTCGCTATCTCGTCGCTCTCAAGATTCCCGTTGACGCGTCGAGAATCGCACGCCATCGAGACTGCTGCCCCCCCGACCAATGCCAGTCGGGAACCTCTGCGCGTAGCCCGCGTCTCTCTTGCCATCGTTGATCGCCTCGTTGATCCCCGCCTTGCCCGAGTTACTCGGGGCCGCCCGACGCGCGCGGCAGCGGCCGCGGCGGCAGAGTTCAAGCGGCAGGCTCATTTCTCAACGCGATCCAGAGAGTAGCCGCGGAAACTCTTCGCCCTGTCCGCGACGACGCCCGCCCCGGGCTCGCCTGCCCGAGATGCCCAGCATAGCTGGTAGGTATCCAGAACCGCGCTGGAGCTCGCCCACCTGCGATCCTCGGCGAGCAAAGCAACGCTCAAAAAGACATCGCAGACGAACAATATCCCAAAACTGCCTTTCGGACGAACGCATCACTATCACAGACATCGCAGGCGAACAATATCCCAAAAAGACATCGCAGACAAGCAATATCACAATCCTCCGCGGCGAAAGCGCCGAAGGCCCCGACCACGTCGAACTCGCCAACAGTTGGGCGCTTGGTCTTGCAATGGGCGACCGCCTCGATCGCTCGCTGTGCTCGACGGAGAAAGGCGGCGAGCCTAGATCGCTGCCTCCGACGCCAGGGATCCCAGCATCTCAAGATTCGGCGCATTGCTCCGGTTCTCGTACAGATGTCGCATCCCAACGCAGCTCCCTCGCGGGCCATCCTGCCCCTCGTCTTCCGCCTCGCCAATCGGCCCGCCGTGCAGCGCGATAAGGGCGTCGGCCCCTGCGATCCTCATCGCGCGCTGCTGCGTGGAAAGGCAGGCCCTCTCCCCCTGGCCGAGCGCGGACTAAGCGCGCCGCTCATCGCGGGCGAAGGCGGTCGACTGCGGCGCCAGCGAAGCATGGAGGTGCCAGGCAACTGCGAGCAATGCGCGCAGATTCCCGCATATCATGATCTGCGCGGCCGCGGCGGACGCCTCCTCCAGCTCGGCAATCTCGGCGGCCCCCTGACACGCCGAAGACCACTGCAGGGCCGAGGGCATGAGGTAGTCGACGAAATTTCCGAAAACAGCCGTCGCACTGTCGATAACGCTCCCCAACGCGTCGTTGCCTCGCCCAGCCACGTCATTGCCTCGCCAGCCTTCGCGCGCCTCTAACTCAGCCGAGCAGATCCGGGCCCCGGCGCGTCATCTTGGCTGGCGGCGCCTCGACGTCGCCTCGCCGCCCCCCCGAGGATAGCTCGAGCGCAAGTGTCCCGCGGCCAATGCTGGCGCGCGTTCGACCCCGATATGCGCCTCATGCCCGCGCGCATCGCCGTCGCCATGCTGGGAGGATGGGGCGCGGCTCGAACTGCTCACCGCCCTGCTGAGCCGTTCCCTTCTACCATCTCGCGCGGCGCCTTGCATCTGCGCGGGGCAGCAATCTTGCCGAGAGAATGCTCCGACTGTTCCCGAGGCGCACCGCCAACTCTGGATCGGCTCGCCGCTGCCAACGCCCTCCCCGCCGAAACCACACTGCGCCCCCGCGGCAAACCGCGCCCCAAAAAAGCTGGAGATCGACGCCCGCGCGCCTCTGCACTTACGCGCAAACTCTAACTAGGGTTGCCCAGCTAAGAAATATCCCCCGCGCCTGATGAGATGCAAACCGATGCGCTTCAGAATCCGAACCCGCGCGCGCGTCGAATCTCTCGCAGAGCCCCCCCGGTCCACAACGGGACGCATGTTCGCCGTGACCGACAATATCTGGCAGTCGAACGCCAGGAAGGTCTGGGCATGATCGCGATCATCAAGGAGGTCGAAGAG
The DNA here is from genome assembly GCA_963575745.1 of Prorocentrum cordatum. Taxonomy (NCBI): domain Eukaryota; class Dinophyceae; order Prorocentrales; family Prorocentraceae; genus Prorocentrum; species Prorocentrum cordatum. Next base: position 261,178 of record CAUYUJ010015869.1, read on the forward strand.
AAGGTCCCCCCCGCCCCTCGCCATCAGGCCGCCGCCGGCGATCTCGCCAACAGGACGCGGGCTGGCCCATCCGAAAACTCCGCGTCGCATTCTGGCCACGATGGCGATGCCACCCCAGGGTCCGAAGATAATCGCCGTCTCGGAACCTCTGGTCGCGATCTCGTCGGCCAGAGCGCGCACCTTCCTCCGCGCGACCAAAGTCGCCTCCCAGCGTCGGAGCCGCCGCCTGTTCCTGCGACCCCCCATCGGTGAGCGCGCCTGTCTCACCATCGCCCTGGCGATCAACGTTTCGACGTTCAAATGACCCCGGCCCTCTCGAACTACCCCCGGCCAACATCGCGTCGACGAGCCGGCGACCCTGACCATTTCGAACCGCCCTGGCACACAACGTTTCGGCGACCAGCCCCGAGCCCATCAGTGACCACCACCGTCGTTCGCCGAGCATGCGAACTCACCGCCATCCTTCCCCCGATAAGCGAAACCCCCCTGACGCGCTCCAGATCCGTCGCGGAACGAGCGATGGCATCGCCGCGGGCAACCGTCGGCAACGCCGCCTGCTCGTCGCCCTCGCGCTCTGCAACGTCTACGCCCGCGCGCGGCCTCATTCATCTTGACGAGCGCTGCAATGCGCCTCAGCGTTGAGCGCCCCAGCCGCCTGGACCCCCCGAGGACGCGTCCGCCGAGCATCTCCAACGCGGGCATGGGGGTCAGCAGCGGCGCCGCCCAGGACGGCACGTCGGTCAAATGAGCCCCTCCTCCGAGTCCGCCAATGCCGACGGGGGCCGCCCGCGCGTCGACTTGCGACTTTGAGCCCGCGCGTCGACTTGCGACGTCGAGCGCCAGCTTGTCGGTTTTCAATGCAGACCACGCTGGAAGGAATTATTCCTCGAATCGCCCTCCAGAACCTGCCGCGCACGCAGCGAGCACAGGCGGCGTCGGCGAGCGCCACCACGTCGCGGCTGAATTCACTCTGAAAGTCCGCCGCCCCCGCGGCGAAGGCGACCTCGACCTCCCCCAGCCCAGCGCCGTCGCGGACCTCGATCCCGGCGCCGGGCAGAGCGAGGCTGATCGCGTGGAGCCGCGCGGCGGCAAATGGCCGCCCTCGCCCGCGACCGCAGAGGCCCCTCGGGTTTTCCGAAGGGCGGCGGGCCCCCCGCGCCGCCGCGCCATCGTTCGGCGGCGAAAAGAATGACCCAGGGGCCGCTCGCCCGCGGCGCCCGCTGGCTGAGGCTCCAGCCCCACGCGCCCACGCACCCGATGAAAACATTGAAGTTGAGGCACCCGTAGAACTTGCTGCCACCCAGGCTGCCAGTTGCACCCGCGCGCCCGCCCGGCAGCAAACCGGGCGCCCGTGGTCGAGGCGCGCGCCGATCTCACCGATGAGCTCCCACGCCGATGACGTTCCTGATGTCGATGCTGACGACGCCTGCCTTTGGGCGCCCTCTGCGTGCTTCGCCAGATTCGGTTCCGCCCCCCTGCAATCGTCAATCGAAACCCAGCTCACCTCCACATCCCGACGTTGCTTGGCCAATTCGCACGCCTGCATATCCGCGCGGAGCAGGCGCCGCACACCTCCACCGCGACGCCTCGCTTGCCGCACCCACCACAATTGATGTTCCATGCAATGTTTTACGCAAGTGGCCCGCTGAAGACCCCTCGCGAA